>CASHTH010001798.1:0-70925 GCA_030341885.1 Geodia barretti
TAGATGCTAGTAGGCTTGCTGATTTATACTCCCCCTGTTCCACTTTCAGTTGAGGTTCAGTTTACGTCAACAGTGTATAGTGGAGCAGAACAGGATGGTGTATCTGAAGTGTGCATCACCAGGGGTGGTGACAACCAGACACAATTTACTGTTAGGCTCTCAGCGACTGGTGTAACTGCAACAGGTAAAGATATGAAACCCATACATGTAATTATGGTAATAGTTCTCTCTCGCCCTTCAGAAGGAGAGGACTACAGTGTGGCTCTACCATCAGATATTAATGCTAGTGACTTCAATGGAACAGCTGTGTGCTATGAAATTACTCTAGAGACAGATAATATTTTAGAGGGAAATGAGACCATTCGACTGGGACTGTCAACAACTGAATCAACTGAATCGTTTGTTGCTATCACTCAACCCACAGCAACGTTCACTATCTTAGACTCGGTTAGCAATTCCCCTCTTCATTTGTGTCAATTATCAATGCTTAATGCAGACTCAACCAAAACCCGGAGTCATAGTCAACACCGTAGAGGAAGTGCAAAGCATTGTTTCGAGTGGAAACCAAACGGAGGCAAACTTGCAGAGAGTCAGCATGCAACTGAACAGGATTGCTGAGGCCATTGAAACGAACCAAAACGACACAGTCATGGAAACAGTGAGTTGCCAAACTTCAAGTTCTTACAATATCTTTTATGTGTCCGCATGATACAGACCCTGGACTTAGTTTTCGCTGCTGTGGGCGAGCTCTCAGAGGAGTGGTCCGAAGAAGTGCTGCAGAGCTCTCAAAACTCTTCCCTAATGTAAGACTGAGTTAATCCCTGCAATCCAGATCAATAAACAAAAATTTTCCCAGGATCTTGGAAGTAGTTGAAAGGATTGGGAGCTCGCTTCTTGCTCAGCTCAACGGGTCAGAAGAAATAACTTCGTGTCAAGATGGTCTTTTCCTTTTAGCCAGGAGGGTATGTAGCCTGCAGATTATGTTCACCTGCTGTTATTGATGTTATATTCACAGGTTGACTCGAGTGATGTGACTGATCTCAATATAAACTCAGGTTCTACGTGTACAATGAATGTTCCAGACAGTAGCATGGCAAGTGTTTCAGTTCCCATGACCCTCTTTGGGGAAAGTGAAGACATCAGCATCCTTCTGTCACTCTTCAACTCCCCGTCCCTCTTCCGAGACATGTCTTCAAACAACTTGACTGTCAACACGACAGTAATTGGAATATCCATCAACAATTTTACCCAGCTCTCAGATAACATCACCCTACATTTCCAACTGCAGAGAAGTGTGAGTTTATCTTTAATTTCTCCGAAAATATGTTCAGTTTTCATTGACTTTTTTGCAGTCCAATGAGATTCAGTGTGTCTTCTTTGATTGTGAGTTTGTGAGATACCATTAAAACAGTGGTGATTAGTACTCTTAATTTTTTTAATAGTTACTATGAGTCGGTGGTCACCAGATGGCTGCATTACAACAGTGAATCAGACAGGAGTTGTCACCTGTTTTTGTGATCACCTGACAAACTTTGCTGTGCAGACTGTAAGCTAAGATATAATCCATACGATGCTTAATCTATATAAGTTTCCCATTTTTCACACAGAGTGTAGAAGACTTGGACTGTGGGGAGCATACGAGGGATGGGTTTATTTGCGTGTGTAACGAAGGATATGAGCTTCAATCTGATGGAAAAACCTGTTCAGGTGTGCCGAACTTGTACACTACACTTCCCCCATATATAGTGGGTGCTCCTTTAATCTCATACAGATGTTGATGAGTGTGAAACTCGCTGTCAGCATGATGATGCAACCTGTACAAATCTGGTGGGCAGTTTCAACTGCTCGTGTAATGTTGGATTCACAAAAGATCTGACTGCTCCCGGAAATGAAATCAGTTGTGTTGGTAAGGTTAATTATTGTGGGGGTTGTAAGGATTTAAAACATTATTTTCCCATTATTAAACAGATATTGATGAGTGTTCTGATGGTACACACGAATGCCATGATAATGCCATCTGTACGAATGTGATTGGAAGTTACAGTTGCTGCTTGTAAAACAGGTTACACTGGAGATGGCAGAGTGTGTGGGGGTAAGATAAGCAAGTCACTTGTTTTAACAACATCGTCATTGGTTTGTCTTCTTTCACAGATATTAATGAGTGCGAAGAAGACACTCCATTGGTGTGTGACAATATGGCAAACTGTACAAATTCTCCTGGCTCATTTGAATGCACTTGCATTCTTGGCTTTACTGGCTCTGGCTTGCCTGATAATTGCATGGGTAAGATGACGAAATATACGCCGTGTATGTTGGAATCAAAATTAAATATCTTTGTTTAGGTATCCCACCGCAGCTGGACATATTAAACATGGGAATAACGATGATTCTCTCGTCGTGGAACCTGGCCGGTCATTGAATCTAACATGTCAATCAGAGGGAGAGCATGCTGGTAATGTAAAGTGGACCAAACAAGGTAGAGTCTAAGAAAAAGCCAATCTTTGAAGCATGTCACTACACTCCCTACTACAGATGGGAGTCAAGTCTCCCTTGAGGAATCCGAGAGTGGTGTTCCTTATGGAGATATGCTCATCACTCTGAGTGACAGGTCTTGGCTTCTCCAGACAAAGTCTGGTAGTGGGTATGCGTGGGATAGCAAGCGGAACATTCGACTACATCTGTACTGCGACCAACAACAATGAAGATGCTTCCGCTTCTATACAAGTTACTCTTGAAATACAAGGTTCCTTGAAAAACTTTTATCGTAAAAATTTGCATTAGTTTCTCTGTCTTGCACACATATTAGCTCTGGAAGATCCTACTGTATCGAGTTATGTTCGATTTTCAATCAATGGCAGTTTGGAGCCCATGCCGTCTAATGTGCTCATCAACAGTGTGGTAAGTAAAACAACAGTCTTTGTGGTGTACTACAAACTACATTTTACGCAATTTCCTTCCGTATTTAGGCTTTGTCATCAATAGATGTGGAAAAAGAAGGCTATCAAGAATTCAATTGCAGCAGGTATCAATGAATATCTAATGAGCTAACATTCATCTGGTATAACTACTCTAGACTTGAAAGTGAGGCAAGAAGAATTGAATGTCTATTCAATAACTACAACAGCGGCCAATCGCTGGACTCTGCTAAATTGAAGGAAGTTCTAGTGAATGAAGGTATCATTTCACCCAGCGAAATCATCATTGAAGCAGGTGAGCACTGTGCGTAGCTGTATCACATATAGCAGCTGGTATATGCCAATCCCAGACAACGGGTTCTGCGATACCAATTCCACAACTAACGAGGAGTTTGGAAATTACACATGGCCGGAAACCCATGTCGGAGACACAAGTCAAGTACAATGTGCCTTTGGACCACCTAACACGGATGCCCAACGAGACTGTTTGTCTCGGGAGGGAAGACAGTGGAGTGACGTCAGAGACTATAGTGATTGCTACACCATGATCACAATGATGTATCAAGTATTCGAAGTGGTGAGTATGATAATTAACTCTCATCTAAGATTTGTTAAAAATTGCTCGTGTATCTGCAGGAGAATGTAGCGGAGGAAAATGTTGTTGTAATGTTGGAGCAATTTGCAGCACTGGTGAATATGACAGATGACACCATTGACCAATCTCGCAGAAACTTTGAAGTGATTACAAATGTACTCAACGCCACCAGTAGCATTGTCAACAATGCTGCCCTCAATGATACAGATCTGAGACAGGTACATATGTATAAAAGTAGTGAGGTGACTTTTGTGGCATTTGATTAACACCACGTGGTAATTCTTTCAAGATTGTTGAGTTGGTGTCAAATATAATAGATGATCTACAAATCTGGGAGGAAGACGAAATTCAGATGACAAATAACATAAAGTACGCTTTGCTAAGCTGAGAGGGATGGGGAAACCCTACTTATTCTATTTTTTACCTGTTTAGTGTGGTGGAAGTGTTAGAAAATGTGGCAAATTCTCTGGCCGTAAATGAAGGGATTGGAACCGAAGAAAACGTTACAGTTTTACTTTTTGAGGGCGATACATCTGCCCTACTTGTGGAAAGAGTAAGTGTTGACTTTTAACACAACTGATATGTGACGACCTCCTGTTTCTGCTGTCTCTAAAAGAACAACATAGAGCAGCTCCAAACAAGTGGAAGAGAGTTTGGTGCCACAAGAGATGACAAAGGTAAAAATTATGATGTTCTGTGAGGCTAACATTCAGAAAATCCCACCATGTAGGCATTACCACAATGTCGAGGGTGACTGGTGGTGTCCTGGCGTCAATTCAGCTCCCAGATAGCTTGTTTAGCAATGACAGAGTCACTAACAATTCTGTTGGTGGTGGGGTTGGATTGGTGTTTTCTTTCTTCGAGACCCCTGTCCTCTTTCCTCTGGCCAATGGGACTCGTGGCGACCTACAGATTCGTACTTCAGTCATTGGCGCACTGATTGGTGGTATACCTACCATATCAGACCTTCTGGACCCAATTATAATCACCTTTCAGCTGGAAATCGACACAGTGAGTTGTGTTTAAGAAATGAAGTTCAGAAAACTTACTGCAAACACTTTAGGAGGATGAAGTGATTGAAAATACAGCATGTGTCAGCTGGGACTTTGAAGCTTCGGGTTTGTTTTACTATTATGTGCAGCTCTTATGAACGTTGATGAGTTACTTCCAATATCACACAGGTGGTGTAGGGAACTGGACAGATAGAGGATGCAACACAACCCTGGACAGGGTGTCCAGAACCGTTAAATGCAACTGCAGTCATCTAACAAACTTTGCTGCATTAGTTGTGAGTAAATACATTTTGTGTAGTCTCTGTAGCTACACCCTCAAACCCCCACTTCAGGATATATGCTCCAGAACTGAGGGCGACTGTGAACAATCTGAAGCTTCTAAGACAGCTCTTGAGATCATTTCCTACGTCGGTGTTTCTCTCTCAATCTTTGGCCTCATAATTACCATAATTACAATGCTGGTTTTCAGGTAACTGCACATATGATCTGTGTTTTTGAAGTTTTAATTTTTTCTTTTTCTCCACTAAGTAAACTTCGAAAACGAGATGCCTCAAAGTTCCACATACAGCTGAGTCTAGCTCTACTGGGCATGCTGGTGGTGTTTTTGGTGGGCATCGATAGGACTAAAGTGTTTGAGGGCTGTGTGACAGTCTCGGGTGCTCATCCACTACTTCACTCTGGTGGCTGTCATGTGGATGGCGGGCAGAGCTCTGCTCAGTGTCCAGAAGCTGGTCAGTGTCTTTGTCCAGATCACCACTCGCTACATCGTCATTGTCTCTCTGTGGCTGTGGTGTAAGTATAGTTAAGGTTTGTGCGTACAGCAATGCACATATCTTGTGGAACTGCAGTGGCTCCTCTACTCCCTGTGCTGTGATAATCTCGTGTCTCATTGACCCACGGTCATGGTGTCTTACGCCAAGTATCCAACCTTATGCTCCAAACGGCATGTTCGAGAAGTGCTGATTGTAAGTACCTAAGACATAGCTGGCATGCGCGACCGTTCTGTGCCTAGTAGTTTCAGTGTTTATTGGGGTGGAGCGCTATGTGTCAGTTGTGTGCCTTGGAAGACTGATGCGTGGTGCCTGCTACCATTCGGCCATCCTAGTCTTCAACTCTATTGTGTTTGCGATAGTCATCAGAGTGCTGTTAAAGCACTCCAGGAAAAAGTATGGCAAGAGGGATAAGAAGGTGGTCGATACTGTCAGACAATTGCTCATCAGTAGCTTTGGGATCATGTTCCTGTTTGGTTTGTCGTGGGCTTTTGGTGTACTCACAATATCGGCCGCTTCAGAGGTGTTCCAGTATCTCTTTGCGATATTCACCTCACTCCAAGGCTTCTTCATATTCCTCTTCTTCTGTGTGTTGGGAAAAGAAGCACGCGAGTCGTGGTTGCAGTTGCTATGTCGTGGACGCAAACTGCCCTGGTTCACCTCTACAATCAGTCAACAGAAGACACCTGCTTTCTCAACCAGTGGAATCTCAAGTGGGGGCGGAACCGGAACAACTTCAGCATCGAGCACCACTCCGAAACGTATATCTATGGATTACCTGCGTCGCCCTTCAGCCACTCCCAGCATTTTGAGCTCCGATAGTCGGCGTGCCTCCGACACACCTAGCATTGGGAACGATTCCGTCAGCTCCATTGAGATGAACCCAATGGAGGGGACCATACAAAATCTATACGCAATCCAAGAAGAAGACGAAGAAGAAGAGGAGGAAATAATGGCTACGTCAACTCCAAGCTCTGGAGTCTCAAGCCCCACGGGCAAAAGACAGCCGAACTCTAACACAGAATCTGTGCTGGACCTCAGCCTGGGCGAGAGTACCTCAAACAAGGAACTGCCCACCTCTCCACAGATGCATGGGTCTGTTACACAGAGTCAAGAACCATCCACCACTGATGAAGATTTAGAGGTGTTTGAAAATCCAAATGCTGATTAAATATACAACACTAACTTACTTTTCTTACTACTAATAATAATAATACCATAGCACTAGGGCCATAGCACTAGGCCTACTATAATATTATATTAATTTGGTTCTATTTATTTATTTATTTATTTATTGCCCCACCTTTCCTAGTTTTGTCTGTTCTGTATTCAAGTAAGTATACTCAGTTGCCAATTAATACGCATGCGCACAAGAGTTGTTGAATAAGCGCTTAAAGTAAGCGCGTGCGCACTTAACCTTGTAAACAACGTTTGTTCGCGTCTCTGCCATTCTTCTCACCGACACTGCACCTTCTGACAGGTCAAAAGGTGTCTCTGTTAGACGTACGATGCCCCTACCAAAACAACAAAGTACACTGAGCCCCTGGACACGGTAGACTTGGGCATGTTGTGAGCGCATCACAGACAACACCAGTGCTCGCCATCCCCCTGGCCGGGAAATGCCGTGGCTTTTCACGATTCCCGAGTTCGTCAAGAAGCGAGCATGTCGCTATCTCCTACAGCACTACCTGGGCCAGTACCTGAAGGGGAAGATACAGCTAGAAGACCTCACCGTAGACCTCTACAATGGCACTGGCACTATCACAAATGTCCCTCTCAACGTGGAGGTATACATTATAAGCTTACCCCACCTGTATGTAGCTGAAGAGAGTGCAGTGCATGTGCTCTTGTTTACACGTGTATTGTTGGTGTACTGGTGCCAGAAGATTAGTACTGTTTCTCTGGCTCGCCACACCACAGGCAGTCAACGAAGCTCTGGAAGGGACGGGGGCTCCAGTCCAGGTGGTGTCTGGCTACCTCGGGAGAGTCACAATATCGGTACCGTGGGGTGCCCTCATGAGCGACAGCTGCAGGGTCGAGGTGACGGGACTGATGCTCTCTGTCATGCCCTGTCTCAGTTCTGCGGCCGGGGAAGATCTTGGTAAGCACAAACGCCTCTGAGAGTAACTGGTGATTCTCCAACTGCATGACATTTTTATGCTGCGTAGCCACGATGACAGATTCATTGTTCTTTGGAAGCAACATGACTAACAGGTACATGCACTGTGTTTTCTGTATAATGATGTTGCATTGTACAACTATACAATTCTGTTACACATGGCATTGTGTATGTATTGTGATTTACACATTTCTCAGTCTGCAAATGGCAGAGGAGGTAATGAGGAGTGGGCCGGTGGAAGGAGAGGAAGGAGGCAGGGGTGAAACAGGAGCCGAGAGAGAAGGCCGTGCGGCTTTCGAAGGCATGGAAGCCCTTGCAAGAGCCATAGAGACAGGTGAGTGATGGTGGGATCTCACTGGAGTCATGGTATGCAATGAGCTCTGTTTCAGTTTTGTCGCGAGTGCAGATAGACTTGAAGGAGACTGTGGTGCAGTTGGTCTGTCGCTCTTCCGACTATACCCACCAGTACTTTGTCAGGCTCAGGATTCAGAGGTGTGTTCTACCCCATGATGTAATGTGTATGCCAGTCATCATGTGTATATACCATTTCTCTCACAACAGTATCAAGTTCTATGACGAGGAGAGAAGAGGGGGAGGGGAAGAGGAATCGAGTGTGGACAGACCTAGCCCAGTTGACAACCCCGCAGAGCCCAGTGGACGTGCAGCAGTCGAGACAAAGATCCTCGAACTCTCTGACATTACGGTTGAAGTCGGAGGAGTAGGGGAAGGTGTGTGAATCTATCTCCCTACCTCTCACCATGTTTACTGTCTTCCACTTCTTTATCGTTCTATTTACATATACTTCACAGATATCCACACCTCAACAATTTCCCCAGAGGATCTTCCCGGGGTCCCGGTGGCGTATGTGAGCGGTGGGATGAACGTGACTGTGAAGGTGCGGGGTACAGACAGTGCCCCCGTGCCCCGTGTACAGGTAGAGGCTGTGGTGGGAGGGGTCCACTGTCTCCTGGCGCCGTCTCAACTTCACATACTTGCGGAAATAGCTTCAGCTGCCCTGAGGAGTGGAGGTATTTGATTGTTCATCTGTTACATTCGGTACTCTATGAAACTTCTCCAGGTTCCACTGTCAGTGACTTTGAACAAGCAGGCACAGGTACCAACAGACCCATTCCCAGTGGAGACCTCCACGGGGATGCAGTCCCAGCTGCAGAGCCTCTTTCGAGAGGAGAGACGGGAGCGTGAGCGTCGCAGGGATCTTCTCACGGCGGACCCCTACCAGGGGAGAGGAGGAGGGTCCAGAATGACAGACAGCTCCGTGACGGCCTCCCCGGACATGTTCTACTCACTGAATCTCAACGAGTCGTTCTCGGAGGCCGCCACCACCCGCAGCGAGGTGAGCGGGGAGCGTTCGATGGAGTCCTCGCTCTGTACGACCGCCGCGTCGGAGACCGCCATGAGTGACTCCTACACCTCGTCCAGTACCGCCCGCACCCTTCGTGGAAAATCCCCCAACAGTGTTCACATGGGCTCTTACAGCGAGGAGGGAGATCTGGACTCCATAGCCCTCGGTGGAGGCAGCGGGCTCCAGCAACTAATGCAACAACAGAGCCCTGGGTCCAGGAGAAGACACAGAAACAGCAGCGGTGGAAAGGTTGGGGGAGGAGGGAGGGGAGAAATTGCACCGCACGACGTCTGCAAGTATTCTCTGACTCTGAGTGGGATCACGGTGGCAGTACTGGAGGCAAATCCGGCATACACACACCCGGCAGACAGGTATCGTTGCAGGAAGAGCGAGTCGACCCAGACGTACTCCAGTCTGGACAGCTGTGGACTGGACCCCATGTGCTACCTGTCAGAGGTGGCCAACGTACTGAGGGCTGGCGTGAATCGCAGGGAGATACAGAGGCAGAGGGAAAACTTGGCTCAGGCCTTGCCTCTAGACCACCTCTTGTGAGTGAGCCTCACACCACAGCTTTTAGAAGACAACGTGTGTGAAGCATGCAGGAGCACCCTTTTTGAAATTGCATCAGCATTGTTGCTTACCATTTGCCGCCTTTTACGTGCTGTATGTGTTGAACTGCAGAGTGTGGTTCTCGACTGTAAAGATTGGAGTTAGCCTGCAGGGACCCACTACTGACCTACAGCTGACGGTGGCTTCGTGCGAACTCTGGGAGTTCCTCTACAGCAATGCTGCCAACCTCCCTCACATCACCACCCCAGTCTCTGCTGCTCTGGTACTACTATGTACTCTCAGGAACGAGTTGTTTTATTGATGACCTCGTTCATTATTCCTAGTTGATTGAGCTGTTGGAAGACGTTGCCCTGTCTCAACCATGCATCAGACTTAAGGTCTCAAACTCAACTGATCACGCCCCAAGAAAGGTACATATGGTATATACGTACATGACTAGCAGTCATTGCCTATTCCTCCTCTCTCTCTCTCTGCTAGAGACATACAAAGCAGGGCTCTCTTAGCCAGATGGTGTCTGTCGACCTGACTCTCACCTCCCCTCATGTTAATCTCGACCCCACGCTCGCCGAAAGGCTCCAGCCTCTCCTCCTCTCCCTCTCCTCCTCCTCTCCCTCTTCTCATGGGGGAGGTGGTAGAACTGGACTGGCTGTCTCTCAGGCACAACTGAAGCACTCACTGTACATGACCACCAGCAACTTCCACTCTGTTAACCAGGTTAGCCATTGGTTCCTTGAACTGGTAACACATGTTAAATTGAGTGTCTCTGTGTGTGTGTGTGCAGCAAAGGCAGGCAGTGTTCAACCAGGCAATGAACAGTGACCACCGAAACAGTCCAGAGCTGAGAGTCCACCTAAAGATCGCCACCTCATCTGTCTCCCTTTCCCTCAGGTACATCTTTACACCACTGTCGGTGTACACGTCCGTATGTATGTATGTACACATGTGTACAGGTTCCCGGTGCCCGAGTTGAGTGAGGCCCAGCGGAGGTTGCCGTGGTACCACCCATCCCTGCGAGACGAGGTCCTCCACCTCACCTTGTCACAGCTCACACTCACCAGCACCCTTCTCCCCCACCTCCCCCACAACTCCTCCGTCTTTGACGCCTACTTCTCCAATGCCAATGGTAGGCATATACACCCTTGTGTACTGTACACACATACTATTAACTTGATGATGGTTTGTGTACCTAACTATGTATTATGCATGGTACACAGTGTTTCTGAGCTGTGATGGCAGTGTGGAAGGGAGGGAGCTATTCCTTACTGTGTCTGGTTCTGGGCAACAATCGTCATTCTTTGGAACTAACAGTAGCCCCACCAGAGCAAGGTGAACTAAAGCACTCACACGTCTCAGTGTCTACCTCTGTCCCTTGCTCGACCGGTGCAGCCTGCAACTGGTGCTCCAGCCGGTGAGTGACAGTGTCCTCGAGCAGTTGACCAAGTCGTCTCCCCCCTCCTCGACCCACGTCCACCCTCACTTGCTGGATGACCTGGTAGGGCTGGGTCTGGATGAGGGAGAGGGGACACGAGACGAGCACAACGAACCCTCACCTTTCTCCACAAAGAGGGACATGTACTCTGGAAAAAGTGGAGTCCAGGTACACATATACACACATACGTATGTTTGTGTCTGTGCACATGCACATCATACGCTGGTGATTGATAATGGGTGGCTCAATGCTCAGTACAAACTTGTGGTTCCAAACATTTCCAGTTATAATGCAGACGCTTATGAATGTTTTTTCTCAGAGTTCAAGTTCTCTCTCTATATCACTGCAGAGTGCAGAAGAGGAGGGAGCTGGCCCAGAGGAGCACACGGAGCAGCTGGTTACCCCGGGCTCCCGCGGCGAGATGGAAGAGTTTGAGCGGTACTCCTCGTCCTTCGCCCGGTGCCACGTGAGCCTCCACCTACCCAGGGTCTTCGTCCATCTCCCCAGCAAGTCCTTTCTTGAGACACTCTACTCCAGGTTACTGCGCATACTTACATAGTATTAGAATGAGTGCAGCATATTATTGACGAGTGAACTGGAATTAGAATCAAATCAGCGACTCGAGGTGGCGTAGGCAAATTTAGTAAGGTTGGTTGATTTGTTGTGCGTGTGTCTAGATTTGCAACGGATCTGGCACTGTGGCGGCCGGCCAGCCCCGAGCAGGTGGAGAGAGCCAACGCTGCCAAGTCACTCTTCTTCTCCTCTGTGGACATCCAGCCAGCAGCCACCGCCGAGGAGAAGGTCCAGATGTGGAACACTGCTCTCAAAGGTCAGTCGCTATTACAAGGACATTAGATAGCCTACGCAGGTTCATGAATCCTACAGTCCCAGTGTACGTGTGTATGTATGTGTCTCTGTGCAGAGTATCCTGAAGACGAAGATGAAGAAGACGATCTAGCTCGGGAGTTCTTACCCTCTCCCCCCTCTGCTTCTTCCTGCCCCACCCCTGGACTGAGTGCTCTGTCTCTCTCTGTCTCCATCGACACTGCTCGTCTCTCCATGCTCCTCCATATCAACGACGACAACAACAAGGTCTTTACAACAGACACCGCTGTGTAACTCTGTGCCAAATAAGTAATTGTCTATAGCATATTGTGCAATTTCTGGATTTGCTGATTACCAAGGTCACCAAATTGTGTAATTGACACTGATTTCTTCTTTTCTTAGTCTTGTTCGATGGGTAGAGAAGACCCCTCCAATCCTCGTGCTAATTACTCGCCCGGAGACAGTCTGTATGCGAGTGCTTTGTCGGAGCCGCCTCTCCTGCCTGACCTGGACTCCGCCCCCACAGTGGGAGGGAGGGCGGGGGAGAAGGTGAGTGGAGGAGAGACGGACGGAAGTGGCGGAGAGCCGGGGAAGGAACAAGATCGCGGACTGGCAATTGTCGAGTGCTCCTCTCTCCATTTCTACCTGGTCTCTGGCTATCACGGAGACCCAAATCACGATTACATCTGTGCCCACGTACGTAAAGACTCTCACACTATTTTGGGTCTTAACAATCGGTTCACTTTATGTATGTATGTACTACATGTGTATACAGGTTGAGCAGTTTTCCCTGGCCCACACTGGTTCCCTGCGATCGTCTGGACTAACTCCCTATTCCGCCGTTCTAAACTCCACCTCTCATCACGAGACCCTCTCCAGACTCCACCACGTCGTCCAGACGTCTCCAGAGAGACTCCAATTGAAGCCCACCTCTCACGGCGGGGCTCTCCCCTTACCCATGATGCTAGTTGCAATGGACATTAGACTGGATCCAGAGAGGAATTCAAAGGTATATACATGTACTGCATTTCTTGTTGCAACCTCAAGTGTAAGACTTCTCTGTTGCTCCTCTTTAGACTAACAAGTGTGCTGTAGCTATTCAAAGCTCCCTCCTGAACCATTACGTCACTCCTTCGGCACTCAACTGCTTCACGCAGGTCAGGTTGTGATAATAATGGTGCTGGATTACGAGGTTCTCCTGTTGTAACGAGCAATTCCCTCTCTCCCTGCAGTTGGGAGAGTTTCTGAGTCTGACAGACGAGACAGTGGAGGGATATGAGCCTCCGTCTCTCATTACCGAAATGCACCTTCACCTGCAGGACCTCAGACTTGAATACTGGTATTGACATGTACTTAGTGTACTATTATGTGTAGCACTGTACTTACATACAGTATTATCCATGTGTGCACATTATCGTTTTGGCTACTCTATCCCCAGTCCACTGCACCTTCCTCTGAGGGTTCTCCTGGGGGTTGGCTCAGTCCAGCTCTCCACCAGTCTCGTGGCCGGGTCTCCTCTCCTGGTGATCAGACTCCTAGTGGACCACGCAAACCTGGCTCTCTCTGACTCACGCAGCCACCACCACCCACCTTCCCTCAGAGGTTGACCACACATTGAGTATTTCCCCTTCATTTTGTGGTTTTCTCTCTCTGCTAGACTATGTGTGTGTACTGGACCTGGACTGGTTTGAGCTGACTCTCAGACTCTGCAACAAAGCACAGTTCGAAGAGGAGAGCCAAAAGGTTCTGTTTCATTGTATTGTTCAGTTCACACCTCAACTCTCTCTCTCTCTCTGACAGCTCTTCAGTCACCTCCCAGAGCTGTCTCTGGAGTGCTCCAGCAACGTTCTGCAGATCCACACGTGTGTGGACTCGTGCGTGGCTCTCAGAGATCTCCTGGTCTACCTGGCCTCTGACGGGGACCTCCATCCCGCCCCTGCGAGAGAGACCAAGAGTGGCCAGAGCTACTCAAACCCGGCCTCTCGTAGTTCGGACTCAGCCCCTCCAACCTCTTCTTCTTCCTCCCCTGCCCTCCCCCCACCCTCCTTCCTCCATCTCACTGGATATCAATGACCTCCTCACCGATGCCATGGAGGACTCACCACCAAAGACCACACCCACCCAAACTCCACCTACCAGCACTGATAACTCTGTCAGCAGTGGTCGAGTGTTAGAAAAAGCAAGTGAACCAATTGAAACTACCACCAAGAGTAAAATACAGGTATGTTAGACACACACACATACATTGGATGTACAATGTGTATAATACTTACATAATAAACATCTGTACTTTACTTAAGGTTGTGGAGCATGGAGAAAAGTCACTGGACATTGATTTTGGAGACTCAGACGATGAGGAAGGTGAGGTTCCGAGAGAGGAAAGAGGGGAACGAAATGGTCGCAGATCCAGTGGAACAGTCAGTGGTGGGATTATTGCCGAACTTACTGACGCCATCGAAGAAGAAGAAGAAGGTGGTGCGAGGCAAGTAAAAAGTGCAGTGGGCGGTGGAGGGAGGAAGAGAAGTGAAGATTTGGATGATAATGGATTCTGTCTTCTCGATGCACCCACCTCAACATATGTGGTGCGTTACGTCTTTCTCCCAACTCCTCACCGATGATTAACTCGTGTATATACGACTATTACATAGGCTCCGGGCTCCAAGCCAGTGATCAAGTGTCTGTTGCCAGAGGGAGACACATGGAGGATCGTTGAAAACCACTTTGCCATACCAGTCAGTCAACAACCCACATCATACAACTTTGTTAGAAAGTGGCAAAGTGTATACATGTCATAGGCAACCTCCATGTATTTTGTGTTTTGTTGAACAGGAGCACCACGTGGACCAACTACTGAAACCAAAGCATTTCCCAGGACCAGTCCTCCAGTACACTTTGAAGGAGCTCACCATTGTGTGGCACCTGTACGGGGGGCATGACTTCACCCCCCACCCCTTCACACCCTCACCAGCTTCCAGTCCTCACCTCCCTCACAGAACTCCTACGACCCCCGTTCCTTCTTCCTCGCAGCGTCCTCCTAGCTCCGTCTCTTCCAGAGCGGGCACGACCCCGTCTTCCAGTCACGGTAGCCCGACTTACACGTGGTCGAGATCTTCACTGCCCGGTGGGAAGGGAGGAGGGAGAGGTGGGAGGGGTCGAGGTGGGTGGAGTTTCTCTGGAGGGCCTGGTAGAGATCACAGTGTTCATATGGAAGTAGAAGTTGATAAGGTATACATGCACAGCATATCTTCCCTAATATCTATTGTAAATAAGTGACGCTAGCAGAAATTGAGATGCCTCTGTAGTGAACTTGGTTTGTGTTTCCAGATGCGTCTCCAGTACGAAGTCTTCCCGCAAGACACGGCGCAGGCCTCGCGACTCGCCTTCCTCGTTCGAGACCTGGAGATACGAGACAGACTGGCTCAGTCCAACATCAACAAGTTCCTCTACCAGTACACCACAGAGAGCATGCCACGTCAGTCACACGCCAACATGGTGAGCCTGAAGGTCCTGACCACCAGACCTGAGCTGGAGACGGACGTCGATGAGGAGGAAGTGTCTGTTCGTCTCTCTGTCCTCCCCATCAGACTCAACATTGACCAGGCATGTACTCACACACTACCACTAACTTACTCATCCATACGTACGTACGTACGTACTATTTTCTGTAACGCAGGATTCTTTCTACTTCATGTTCGAGTTTTTCAGTCACATATCAGACACATCTTCCCTCTACCGTGAGTATCTAATCTTTACATGTATGTACGTAGTATATACAACCTGTGTGGGTAAAAATTAATTGTTATGCACACTGTACACCTCTTTCCCCCACAGACCCTCCTTCACCCCCAGCAACAGTCACCTCAGCAGCACCAACTCCACCAGTCTCTACTCAGGGCAAACAGGTCTTCATCCGTTTGTTTGTGTTCCAGCCAGCACTCCCCATCAAGATTGACTACACAACCAAGTGGAGGTTCCCTACAGATACAATGGTTAGCCACCGTGTGTGTGCGGTGTATTAGCACACTGGCCAAGGAGTAAAAGGAACCAATGTATGCCACATCCACACAGGGTACTCTACCGGGAATTCTCATTAGTCTCTACCATCTCGACAACTCTGAACTCACTCTCAAGGCACTCAACTGCAAGACCGGGTATACTGTGCATACAATAATGGACAGGATATTGTTCTCTATATTATACGCCTGTATTCAACTTTTCTCCAGATTTCTGGGCTGGGACAGTCTGTTGGAGTGTGTGGCTCGTGAGTGGAGCACTGACATAATGAGCAGGCAACTCCCCCTCATTCTCAAAGGAGTCGGCCCTACACACTACATCACTCAGTTCGGTGAGAACCAGTATAATGTAGTACTCTGTGTGAATTTCCCCGAGTGATACGCATGGCTGGTGCTTCGATTCAGCTGTAAAGTTTTGGTGGGATTGCGTGTGTTCAACTTAGAGAGCCGAGTTCCCTATTATTGACTGGAATCCTCTGAAATGGGATCATCCTCTCTGTCTCAGTACACGGGGTGGTGGACCTGGTTCGACTGCCCTACCACCAGTACCAGGAGGATGGCCGAATAGTTTGGGGTCTACAGCAAGGAGCGTCTTCCTTCTCCGCCTCCACTGGACTGGCTGTGGTGGAGCTCACCAGCCGGACTCTAGAGACACTCCAGGTTTAAAACACCTCTGTGTGTGTTTGCTACTTCGTCTCTCCCCTCTGTGCAGTCAGTGGCGCAGATGGTGTATGACCTTGTGACTCCGGTCCCCGCAGAGGGTCACGCGAGTCAGGGACCCTCTCAACGCAGGGCTCCCCATCAGCCGCAGGACTTCAGAGAGGGCGTCTCCAATGCCTACGACGTTGTGGCCTCGGTACATAAGCCCTCTTGCCCCCTTTTGTCTTTTCGTTAGTTGTTATGGTCGTCCATTAGTGCAAAGTGAAGTCTCCTCAAACAGGTAGTGGAAATTGCACTAATGGGGTCTACCATACATATAGATGCACGTTACGGGGTAAACCAGATCGTGATGTGCAAGTTGTTGAGCTTTTGCTGTACTTCACAGGGTCTCACGGGTGCAGCGGTGGACCTGTACACGGTGGCCAGCGTGGAGCACGAGGAGAGAGGGGTGACGGGGGCCGTGGGGGGGTATCCTCCGACAGATCCCAGGGACCGTCGTGAAACCAGTCATACTGCTCTCCGAGGCCACCCGACACGTTCTGGGCGGAGTCAAGAATCAATTTGTCCCTGACGCCCGGAGAGAGGCCCGGGAAAAGTGGAAGACTGTTGACACAAATGACTGAGATGACACTTCGTTTTAAATGACCGCTGGATCGTGGAAGTATCTTTTGTTGAGTTGTGCATTAATTTTATCAGAGAGTGCAATTATTATTGTCTGTTGTAATCTTTATTGTCACAAATTTTTATTGTGCACAGTCACAGAGTCAGATTATCTAATTGTACGTCACCATAACTATATATTATTGCCATAAGATGAGATATATCCTTCACGTGAAAACAAAGAATGGAATGTCCTCAAATGCCTGGGTTATACTGGTGGTTGCTGTGATCCCAAACCATTTGCTCTTGCTTTCAGCAGCCCATGCAGCCTCAAATTTAAGTCCATATGTGTCAGCAGTTGTGATGGATGTGGTCAGGCATCTTCTTGCTATCCTCTCACGACCACAGAGGTAGTTCTTGTAGGCCTTCAGGTGAGAACTGCGAGCCTTGAGCACCGGATACTTTCTCGACAGGCACCCCAGTGCTTTCAAAGCCTTTGTGAGTGAGTGTGTAATATGGAGTTAGGCTTGCAAGAGAAGAGAAAACCTAACACTCTGTTTTGGGATCTCCAAACCTTTTTGGCCTGAGTTTTGTGCTCTGGTGTTCCTCCAGATAGCCTCCAGAGCAAAAGACAGCACTCTGTGAACCTCACCAGTCCACGCAGCGAGAGATATGTGAAGAACTTGGGCGGTTTTAGCTCTGGGAACGATGACTCTTCACACACCTTACAAATAACTGGCGTGTGCTTTGTGAATTACCTTTTGCAATGGCCGCATAACTCTTTGCCAATGAAATCTGCTGTTTCCTTGCATGCCTACAGATCAACAATAGATGACTATAGAGATTTGTATGTACTTACCAGAGACCCAAGCAAGATACGAGAAAGAATTGCTCAATCTCATCAAAATGGTAGACGTCCTCCTTACAAGCCATTTGGGCAGACTCGACCAGTCTTTCTGCTTCATCTAGTCCAATACCTGGGACGTGAACATTCAAACTTTTTGCTTAGTGTCATGAGAGACTTACCAACATCAAGGAGAACATCAAAGTGGCAACAGTCGTACACGGCCTGGCCCCTCAAGTCATCTGCCTCACTGGCTAACTCACTTATTTCCCTCAGTGTCTCTCTACATTCCTCCATTCTAAGATAGTGTCGTTCTTACACCATGAAGGAATGGGCAAGATTCATAGTACGTACCTGAGGCAGGAGAGCTGGACGTTAAGCAGTAGGGGTAGAGTAATCATTTCCATAGACACTCCGTGCATTTGACTAGCAATCCTTCTTGCTGCCACTCCTAGTATTCGTGTACAGCAGTGAAGAATAATACGCAATATCCTTTTGCCTAGTTAGTGTGTACCAAGTCCTAGTGCATCGTTTATCTTCCCAAGGCAGAGCTTTGTGTTGAGTGCCACATTGAGTAGGTGGACGTAAGTTGGCAGGTCCTCAAGACCAAACCGAATGTCGTGGAATCTGCAGCCAAAAAATAAGAATGAGCCTTGACCTTATTCCAATATTATACGTACTTACCTCGACAGAGCTTTCTCTGCATAAAAGTTGCCCAGACGTAAAAGATGGAAAGCCTGACAACATTCAATGATTGTAGCATACGCTTCCACCAACTGCAGACAGAGGTACATATGTATACTGACAAATCCAGTACTTTGAAACTTGGATGCACACCTCATGTACGTCTTCCTCTGCTTCTTCCGTGGTGTTGAGTTGTCTTAGTGCCACCATGAGACTGTGCACATCATTCCCCTCAACCTGGTAGGCATGCACAAGAAGTGCCATACAGTGAGCTCGCTCCAGGAAATTTCCTTCCCTGTTCAAATAATTCGAGGCTTTTAGCTTTCTGGTTCTAAACGCTCAGAGTTTAACCTTTGGCTTTCCAGGAATCTCCTCGGAAATGTGACGTGGAGCCACTGTCTGAAAGCCTGGGAAACAATATCAAACACAACTCCCAGTTTACTGGTTGGTAGCTGTGTGTCAAGGAGCCTCAGAGCCTGCTGAAAATGAGGAACACTCTCTTCAGCCTCACCACTTTGCAGCAATGCCTACAGTAGGACAAAAACCATGAGAATTAAAAAATTCGAGGAATATTCCTAATCACCTGTCCACTGAAGGTCTCCAACTTTATCTGCTCGTTCTCGGACAACAGTTTCCCTCCATGGTCGTTCATGAGCTCCCGTGCTTCGTGGAGAAAGGCGAGAGCTTCCATGTTGTTGAAGGTGGCCACTGCTGCTGATGCAGACTCGATGAGGTAGTCGACAGTCTTGGACATGTCTCGAGCAGCTCTCCAGTGGCGCACTAGCTGTGGATACACGTGGGCCAGGACCTCATCGCAGTGACAGTCTTGGAGGTCGATGCCAAGTATGTCCACCTCGCCGATGCTGTTGTATCGAACTCCCCTGGTGGTGGCAGATTGATCGTCACTGGCTGGACCAACACTATAGTCAGCAACTCTGTTGGGAGTGGGTGGAGTGAGCAAGGAGAGACGTCTGGCCCCACTTGGATCAAAAGACCCCCCACCGATTCCTTCCGGTGCCACGCTGCTTCGTCTCCGGGAAACAGTGCTCCTTCGCTGGAGCTTATTTTGAGCCAAGAGTGAACTTTGAGCTGTTGAAGGGCGGGATGTGGGTGGGCGAGCAGCAGGAGAAGGTGCTGTGCTCTGTGTCTGCTTCCCCTTGTTGGAGGTCTTGTGACCTGTCAGAAAACCACCACCACCACAGTTGGTGCACTTGTGAGCCTGCGACTCAAGGTACAGTGCCGAGGACTCGTGAAGGGAGGTCCTCTGTTTATCGGTCCACAATCCGTAGGCAGTCTCCTGCACGTAGGCGTGGACAAACTGTAGCATTTCGCACGAGTCGACTGGTGGGTGGTCCTTGGCATGTAGTGTGGTGTGATGTTGGGAATGGATAATGTGTCTGTCTTCATCCAGGCAGGGGCAGTGGTGTTGGGGGTTACCCAGTGGCAGATGATCCCTTGACCGAGTCTGTATGTCAGACTGTAGGGACCTTGCCTCTGCTGCAATGGCACACTCTATGATGCCTGCCTGGGCCAATGTGTTGAGGGCAGCGTGGAAAGCAGCCGGGGAGTAGTTTGGTACAATGTTCTGGAGCATGGTCCGTGTGAAAGAGGTACCCAGTATGGCCGCACACTTGAGCGTCATCTGCTCGGTGGCAGACATGTGGTCCATTCTGGTGAGAATCATCCCAGTCACCGAGTCCGGGATGGGGAATGTCGTCAATTTGAACTCTGCTGCTCATTTGGCACGAGTTGCGTTTCCTCGAACTGGTGAGCACCACTCTCCTCTTCTTCCCGCTCGCCATGGCTGTCCCCACCAGATCTGGCAGGCCCTCGTCTTCCTCTTCATCTCCCTCTTCTAGGATAATTTCACTGTCTTCCACTATCTGCGAGATTGGTAATAGTGGCCATTTGATGAGAAAAATGTCCTATCATCATAGTCCCATATGTACTATAGGTACTCTATATAAGTATAGTGATGAATGTGGGCAGTTGGGTGTATCAGTGCCTGACCTTGAGGTACTGGAGTTCAACCATGGTCTCCACTAGTTCCTCGCACCACTGCGGGATCCCGTGACTCCTATCCCTGATGATCTGCTGCAGTGGCTCCGGCAACGAGTCCACGTTGATGAAGTTGCACGCCAGGGTGACCATCTCGTCGGGGGAAAGCCCCTTTAGCTCCACCACCTTTGTGTGTGGGTGGTTGAGTATCTTGAGCATGGCCAGACTCTTTCTCTCCTGCTTTCTTAGTGGCCGGGTGGTCATGACTAGGATTGCATTAGAGGATCAAGAGCGAGGTCTTGGATGAACTCCCACGAGTCTGTGTCCACCAGGTGAGCATCGTCAATGCCAAACACACACGGCTTGGAGAGAGCTTCCTGTGGAAAAAAACCAACACCACACGGGTGTAAAATAATGAGTGGTACATTGTGTACGGGGCCAAAACCTCGTGGATGATGCTGTAAAGAAGTTTGTGAAGGACTTTGGTCCGCTCATCGTGGTGCATGTGAAGCGTAGTTGATGTTTGAGGAAACTGAACGAAAAGAGCACCAATGCAAGTAATTTGGCAAGGATATTTTATGTTTGTGCATACATGCCTTTAGGACAAGGAGATCATTCAAAAGTGGGAGAAGTTGTCGCGTATTTTCGTCCAGGATGTGTTCTAGGATCAGCTGCTCTCGGTCGTGCATGTTCTTACAGGCATCCAGCCCGAGGAGTCGGGCAATGAGGGTCTTGACGGTAAAGAATGGTGTGCTCTGCTCGTCCAGACCCCCCCCAGACACCACTCTGAACCCCATCTCTGCCGCCCTGGCCTTCATGGCTCGCAGGAGCTTCGTCTTCCCAATCCCACCACTACCCAGGATGAGGATGACCCCGGGGTCCCTGTGGGTGTGCTCTGACACGTGTTGCAGCTCCTCCATGAACAAAGACATCTCCTTTTCCCTTCCTGTGGGGGGTTACACAACTGTCAGTAATACCCATTGTGGGCAGAGTTATTATTTACCAATGAGATCATCGGCATCTGTGTGATGGTGCACATCACTGTGGTGTCCGTCAATAATGGGATGACTGCAGGTATTACATGTAAATAACCAACACACGGACAGGTTCTACCAGAGGTTTTTATACTGACATACCTCTCTGTCAAGAATTTGTAGACATTTTCTGGGTTTTTGATTCCCTTCAAGCAAACCGGTGGTTGTAAGACGAACTGACTAGGAGCCAGTCCGGACTTGCTCTTTGTTGTCTCGTCGCTCACCACACTACCAGGGAAGGCCATCATGAGCCTTGCCGCCATGTTCACCTTCTGGCCGATGACTGTGTACTCGTGTCTCTGTGGGTGGCCCACGACCCCACAGAATGCCACACCAGTTGTGACTCCCACCGAGTATTTTCTGAAAAGTCACATTGAATTTTGGGAATGGTGAACATACAGATTGTAGGTAAATCTCCTGACTCGAGGTGCAGATGATTCAAGTTGTTGAAAATCTCCCGTGCCGTTTTTAGAGCTCGCCCTGCGTCGTCTTCGTGTTTGGCATGAGGTAAGCCAAACACACAGAGAAATGTACAGCCCTGAAAAATATGCAGAACAAGGCTTCTTGGACTTATTTACTAATGTGTAGTTCTTACCTTGTCAAACATAAAAACTTTGTTCATTAAACCTAGTATAAAGGGAGAGAGGTTGAAATACATTAGTTTATCATTAGTTTTTACCTACCATCAAATTTGGAAAGAACAGGGTATATGACATCGAAGGACTGCTGCAGTAGTGACTGCTTTTCATAAGGACCTATTTTCTTTCCTGGATCCAGGTTGATGAAGAGCACCGAGACCTCTCTCAGCTCTGATAGCCAGCTCACATCTTGTCCGTGATCAATCTTTAAAAAAAAGACACTTTGTGTGTGTTTGCGTGCTTTTCTCACTAACCTTATGCACGACTACCCTCAGTACATAGCTCTTTAGGGACTCCTGGGCATCTTTGTCTAGTGTCCTCAGATGATCACTGATCCCAGTTCGAACTGTGGGCCAGTTAATACATGTCGTATGTACATAGGAGACTGTGGTTTAATGTACGTACAGCACAACCCTCCTCCAACTGGGACAGGAGATGCAATGGACAGCCTATTCTCAGGGATGCCGAGTCGCTGTTCCTTTTCCCTTGTTGTTGAGAGCGATGAAAGGGGCCTCCCATAATTGACCACAGAGTGCAACACTGCTCCCAGCGTGGATCTACGTGTGTCTGTCGTCACCAACTCAGAAAGACGACTCTCTTCCTCCACTGTTGCATGCATTTTGCTCACCTTCACAGAGTAGTAGTATATAGCGTGAATGCAATGTATAACGGATACATCATGTCTACAGACCATTACACAGCCATGTCCGACAATCCTGGAAAAGCAACTCTCCTTGTTGCACATCTCCCAGGCTGTCTTTGACAGGACGACTGTCCCAGGGCGAGTCTGGGACTGAGCCAGGTTGGCATCATCCACACTTTCGCCTGTAATGTCAAAGGTCTTGAAATCCTTTTGACCAATATAGTGGACATCTGTCCTCCCGACGCTGAGCCCAATCTTCATCCTGAGCAGTGCTCCGTCCTGGGTCCTGTAGTTGTCAAAGTCATTCTGCATCATGAGGCTCTGCTGCAGGACATGTTGCACAATGCCAGCGCAGCAAACTGACTGCACTGCCAGAACGCAAGGATTGCGTCCCCAGCAAATTTGACAATGTCACCTTCTGCTTCAAGAATTGCTGCAAGAGAAGACTTTCTAAGCTTGCCGCATCTATGATACGAATGAATCTCTCTCTACCTTGCACTATGTGGCTGAGGTATTGATTGAGAGTGGATGTTAGCTGATCTGTCCCGTCGTGTTTTGACCTAGCCTCACTGCAATAGTTTTCACAGAGAGCAGTGAAACCTGCAGCAAACAAGGTGGCCCCAACTAAAATGAATGAAAAATGTCAAAAAGGCACACCAGAGACATCCAGAAACATGACGACTCCATAGCAGTGGGTGATTTGAGGAACTGGAGACTGGTGGGGGCGATAGAGGACCATATCTGGTATATGGGTAGCAAGCTGTTCCAGCGCCAATGACGATGATAATTCCGGGTTTTCTTCTCCCTCTGTGAGTAAACCAGCCCCACCCCTTTGTATGCACGTGGCGAGCTAGCTAGAAACTGTACAACTTACCCTTCAAAACGGACTGTTCGGGAGATCCATCCTTATTCTGCAGCTCTCAGTCCAGCACCACCAGTGACTGGTCGAAAATTTTCTCCATGGAAACACGGGTATATACAAAAAGTGACGGCCGGAGCAGCCGTGTTCCGCGTGTCCGCCGACTCACAATAATGACGACGACGAAGGAGGAAGACGAAGAAACATGGAAAGAAGAGTGGTGCATTCATGGTCAGTGGGTGGATGGCGCGTGTCTGTGCGACCCAGGAAAGGCGACGTTCTTCAACGACAAACTGCTGACCCAGAAATACTGCGACTTGGACGAAAGCAAAGTCGCCTCTCTGTCGGTAGCGTACCCGCCGAAACACTTCCTCTACTTGTCCACCATGAGTTTTACGGTCGTTTTGACTGTCGCAGCGTTTGTTGTACTTGCCAGCGCTGTAGCCGTCATCATCCAGAAGGCCGTGACCTCGAAAAAGATCCGAAAGGCGCGGCAGGAGCTGATAGAGTTCAGAAACAGCAGGGTGATTCGATACGGCGGTACTACAGTTGTCTTTTGGGCCCCTCCGGACAACTTTCAATGTATCAACCAGCAGCAAGGTGGAGGCGGTCTCGAGGCGAAGGTGGTGGTGGCCTACAACCCTCAGAACGAGGGTGAGCTGACGCTCAAGCTCGGGATGACCGTGACGAACGTGGAGGAGCTCCAGAGGGGATGGTGCAAGGGATCAGCCGGAGGGAAAACGGGATTCTTTCCGGCAGCTATGGTCGAGATACTCACATAGTCGTTTTCATAATAATCAGTACACATTAATCACTAAGTGGCAAATACAATAAATATTGGCAATGTCACAAAAGTTATCGTTGACTCAAAAGTAAAATTCTGATGGATCCACAAGGCAATCTTGTTGGGTGATCTCCACAGTTGCTGGACCATCTGTAACAACAGAGAGATGATAGCATTCTATATGCAGACTTCACATTGTGTTCATCGTCATACCAAGTGTGAAGACTGTGTCAGCCTTGATTTCTGCACGGAAGTTCTCAATGGCTCTCTTGATTGCAAACAGAGCCGAGCAGCTCAAGCACAGCGGGGGCTCTCCCACACCTGCAATGGAGCTCCATTAAATTTTCTGTGTTGCATTGACTGAGCAATAATACCTTTCGTGCCCAGAATTCCAATGGGGTTTGGGGCATCACGCAACAGGGCAATCCTGAAATCAATCGGGATATCCTTGGAAGCTGGTGGCTTGTACTCCTGCAATAATACCAGCATATACCATTTTATCTTGGATTTAAAAACGTCTAGAAATTAATGATATACCCATGTGTTGTGTGTGAGCAGTTGCCCCGAATCCTGGTCAAATATGAGCTTCTCTGTAAGCCAGTAGCCGAGACCCATGGTAAATGCACCTTCAACCTGGCCCACATCAATGTCAGGGTTGATACTGCAGCAGGGAAATAACACGTACTAATGAAAGAAATGAGCATCCTCGTTAATGTATACCTGTCGCCGCAGTCATAGAGAATGTCCACTCGGAGAATCTGCAGCTCTCCAGTGAGGACGTCAATCTCCACCTCAGTACAACCCACTCCATAGGCATTGTAGGAATACTGGTAGTCCGTCTTCTCTTCAACACTGTGTGATGGGTATATAGCAAGTGAAAAAGTAACATAATTAAGCAATTTAGGGAATGCATTCACAAGTTTTCCACAGAGAGGTTGACTCCTTGGTCATTACAAGCGGCCACCAGCTCCTTCCAGGTTGCTTTTGGATTAGCTGCTCTCACGGGGGAAATCCTCTCGTTTAGTTCATTACATGCCCTCAGAGTCCCCTGCACCATACAGAACCATGCATGACGATAACGTCATTGTAAATCAACTGTCACAGTGAGTGATGTTGAGTCTGACCAGGCAGCAGAGCTCGCTGGTAATGCTCCCGCCAGTGGTGATGTCATTGGGTCCAATGAGAGTGTTGGATGGCTTCACACTGATAGTGTCCAGGGGAATACCCAGGGTTTTGGCAGCTACCTGAGCCACCTATACAAGAGAATGAATCTTAGGGTTACACAAGACAACATGCAAAAGTTTGGAGGGAGAAGAACGTATTGAGGGAGATAGAGGTACAAGGTGAAATTTTGGAGCGCACTAGTACTCGATCTGTTTACACACAAACTAAACTCTTCAGACCTTTGTGTTGATTCCCTGGCCCACTTCAACTCCTCCGTGGCAAATGGCTACAGTTCCGTCTGCAGCGTAGATATTGATGTGGACGGTGTAGGGAACGGCCCAGCCCCACTCCATCCAGAACCGAACTGGGACCACGCTCAAACCTCGCTTACGCCAACGGTTCTCCTGAACGACAAATACGAGCAGTTTCAAACTAAACCAGAGGTAAATGTGGGTGTCAGTCAGTTTACAAAGCTAACCTCGTTGAATTTGGCAGCGGCGGCTTTTCGACTCTCCACCTCAGCAGAACTGTACAAATCTACAGAGAATGAGAGATGTAGAGTAGTATCCAAGAGCTATGGCTCGTCTGTGACTCACCGTCCCATAGAGTAGAAATGTTGCAGTAGGTCAGAGGAATATCTATTGGAGTGACCTAAACAACAGACCCCAGATTATAGCAGGCTCAATAGTAACAGACTGATGGCAATGCACCTGGTCTTTCTTGTAGAGATTGGCTCTTCTGACGGTGTCTGGGTCAAGCCCAAGGGTCCTGGCCACCTGGTCTATCATACCCTCCATGATGAATATACCAGGACACGTACCTGTCAATTTTGATCATAGAGATCAGACTGATACGGTACAACGTATGTCAGTCAGAGGTTGGATTTGATTGAAAGTTAAAGTGGAAAATTTGTACTACATGTGTGTAGGTCGTACCTGGAGATCTGGTGGCAGTGTTTGCTGCAATGTTAGTCTTGCAGGCCTTGGGAGTGACCAGCCAGTTGGGCACATAGTACGCTGTGACCCACGCAGCACAAAACTGTTACACAGCACTCCATCGTTAGAAGACTGACCATTATCAATGTGGTCCAGGGCCATCCCCAATGCATTGTCGTTATTGCACCACCCACAGTTATTGTAGACAGTCGCCTCGATACCATTGAGAATGCCATCTTCAGTGCAGCCGATCTGCAGAAGACACAAACGACAGCAAAACATGTCAAGTCAACGAAATAATATGGGAAATAGAGTATATGCCAACTGACGGTGAAGGTGGCATAGTAGGGGATCCTTTTGCCGATCATCTTCATGTTTGTATCAATGTCCAGGTGCATTCGAACCGGCCTACATCAAATGCAGAGCACATTCAACAACAGGCGAACAAAAAAGTATAATAGATAAGTACCTCCCGGTGGCGTGAGCTGCCAGTCCACATGCGGCAGCGATCCAGTGGGAACGGGTGATCTTACCTCCGTAAGCCCCACCCACTCTCCTGACACTCACATCCACACTGCACACAACAGTGCAACAAACTTTTCATAAAATGTCCGCTACGCACCCTCGGGCCTACTACTTACCTATTGTACAACAATCCTAATGGCCATGTACACCCCTAAAACACACTTATGACGCAGGGAGGCAGACCTGCTGTTGTTGATGCCCAGAACTGCGGCCACTGCAGCCTGAGTTCTCTGGGTCCACTGAGTAGAGCTGTACACCATGTAGCCCTCCGCCTCTGGAATCACTAGTGACGTCTGCAGCACAAGACAGAAGCCCTCACTCCAAATGGATAGTTGATGGCAGATACAGTGCTATCTCCATACCTGAGTCTCCATGTGGAAATGGTACTGGGAGTCACAGGAGATGGTTCCCTCTACTGTGCGGGCAGACTTTGCTATCGCAGCTGTGAGCAACAAACAAGCACACAGCTACACATTAAATACACAATAAAGAGATTTACAATATGACCAGCTATTGAAGCTTAGTTCAGGGAGACAAAACCATTTTCAGGAGGACAATGATTTGCACCCCCTCTCGCCCCTGCAAAGATCTCTGTATGTATTTGAATGGGCGCTAACCCTTGGCATCGCCAACTTCAATTGGCTGTCTTCCAGGGTCCTCAAAATAGCTCCCGGCAGCGATGGCATCGGCAATGGTGAGGAGGGGCTTTCCCTGAGATTCGTAGCTCACCTTCACTGCCAGCGCTATCTCATCAGCCTGGCGCTGTGTCTCTAGAGAGAGAGAGGGAGAGAGTTTTAGACAGCAATATGGGGGTGTGAAGGAAACCAATAGGGGAAATTCGATTTGACAATATAAACAGCATTCAGACTATATAGGGTGTGATGGGAAGGATGTAGAGTTCAAATGTTGACTAAATATAAGGTGAATATTCACACCACAAGCACACATAAACCAGTAGTCAAGGGTTCAAATCATCGATGTACCTGCAACTACTATAGCCACTGCCTGTCCAGCATACTCACATACATCAGACACCAGCACCTGAACACACACAGACAGAAAGGGAGACAAGAGGAGGGGAGGTGTGGTAATGGAGCATGACATGAGTAAGTATCACTGACTGGTTCAGCAGTCCCCATGGTCATGAAATTATTGTCCCCGGGAATGTCAGCAGCTGTTAACCCCTTGATGAACCCCGGCATTCCCTGCATATTATAACAAAATATATACACAAACGTGAACTTATGATATCACATACATGAAGAGGGCAAGTCACGTACGACTGTGATAGTGCATTCATTATATACCTCAGCTGTAGAGAAGTCGACACCAGTTATCTTGCAATTGGCCTAATCCAAAGAAACAGAAACGTGTCATATAAATGTGGGGTTCTTTTTGGAATATAATATTTTTTGTTCTTTCGTGCACTGGGGATGCAGGGAAACTGAAAAAATATATTGAGATACAAAACTATGAAGTACAAACACCTGAGGAGAGAGGACAAATGCGGCAGCACACTCGTGTGGAAGTGGAGGTACGTCAGTCGTGTACTCTGCCTCTCCTGAAGTCTGAGGAAGTAGTTTTTACAGGGAGCAAAATCAGAGCAGACGTTTTATACCTGGAGTAAGGCGGTTAGTTTGGTCATCGGCTCTGTGACGGGGTACTCGCTGGGTTTGGTACCGTAGGTCTGCGTTCCAGTTGACAGCGGTCGCTGGAACGGAACGGCGGCAGACTGCACTCGCGGGTCCACGTGGTCGTAAATGACCGCCAGATAGTACTGTACACGAGGAACAAAAGGAACTCCATATCTCTTACACACACACATACTGCTGTCGATGCCTACATACGTACATACCTTGTAGAAGAGGCTTATAGCAAGGGACTTGAGATACTTGGCACTGGAGGAAACGGGTGTGGTGACTGGAACTATTTCACCCTCAAGTTTTGCCAGAGCAGCTGGAAAATTAGAGGAGAATTTGTAAAATGACAATCAATGTATAATGTGCATACTGGTCAGTGTGTCTTTTTGCAGAAGATTAGCTCCTTCCAACATAGCAGCAGTTTGAGTTGCTTGAATCTATTGGAGTGAATGAGTGTGGACGATGTCATTGACTAAAGCTGCTGCGTGTGCTCACATCATGGGCCTGAATTCCTCCAAACACCAGAGTCGGTTCCCCGGTTACTGTCGAAGTGCTGCTGTTGAATTGCATCACGAACGCCGCATTCACATACGCGTGGGCATTCTGGGGAAAAGAGAAATTACAAGTTCTGTACACGAACCATGGTGAATGTAGAAGTTGTAATACCTCAGATCTTGGCATGATCTTATAGCTACGAAAGACAGTGTCTGCGCTCGCAAAAGGAATTTCCATGGACACAATCACCTGTATGGAGTAAACAAATAAAAACCTACAAAAAAGGACTTATTAGAACACTGACAACGTACCGATTTGCTCATGTCCAGAGTGAGGAAATCCCACAGTGACACTGACTGTGTACTGGACGAGGTGGCTATACAAAGAATATGTTACATACACCAGGGGATGTGTATTACTTCTTCCTCCACTCACCAATAGAGAGAGTGGCTCCCACAGCAGCCATCACTACAAAGACATCGGAGGGGAAAAAAATCATAGTTGTGAGTCAACATCAGGTTCCCAGCCCAGGAACCAACCTGTGAATATCAGAACCGAGAACCAAATAGCCACACACACACACAATATTATAATTCAGCAAAAAAAATAGCGGCAGACATGACCAATGTGTAAAAACGATTCTGCAAAATCTCACACGCAGACTCACGTTTCTAACGGGGAGGTTGGCAATGTTGGAGAGGTGGTGGGCTAGCTGGGAGAAAGTGGAGGGAGAGCTGTTCTTGTTGGTCTCCAGTAATCCAATGAGGACAGACAGGGGAACTGCACTGCCCACCAACAGAGATTTCTCTGTCAACTACACAAATAATAATGTCACCTTCACTACCAAATTGCATGTGGTATTATGGACTGTATGAATGTAAAGAGCTGAGAGATTAGCATGGCTGTTGTGTACGTACCGTGCTAGTGTATAGGTCTGGAATATGCTTCAGATCAATGTACACGTCTGCAACTGGAGGGTTCTTGAACACACCTGTAACACCACGCGTTCGTTTAACAATTTGCCGGCAAATACAGACTCTGCTGCAGCTTGCCTCGTCCAGTGTCTCCGGCCACAAGCCTCACGCTGCTCTCGGGGTGGGCCGAGAAGATGGAGAAGAGGTCCGCCAGGGAGGACGGGGCGTACCAGGCGGACGGAGTGACAAGCTCCCTCGTCGGACCCAGGTACGGTGCCGTACACGTGGACCTGGGGTTGCTGCAGGCCTTCCCGGTTCTCGGGCACAGCTTCTTCTGCACCTCCTGCACCAATAACAGGCCGTGGATTTTTTATTTGTGTGTCCTGATTTACGAAACTCTTGCAAAGACTCTATATACATACCTCAATATCTATGACTCCATTCTCCTTTTCAGCTTTGAACGAGGTCATTGCATCAAGAATCGGTCTGTATCCTGGACACAGTACATAGAAACAGCAGTGGAGACAATTAATCCATGATCTGGCAAGAGTAATTGCTGTTCCATGGTTCACCTGTACATCTGCATATGTTCCCATCAAAGATATCTGCAATTTGCTCGGCAGATGGAGCGGGGTTTTGCTGCAAGAAACTAGAAGACATTGCATCATCGCATGACGGGAAGGCCAGAAATTAATTGGGTATCCAAATCCTCCAACTTATGTCGGTTATACCCGAGACTAGCAGTTAATTGGCATACCTGTACATGTTCATTACAAAGCCAGGGGAGCAGTAGCCACATTGGCTCCCATTGTACTCGGCCAACCTCTGCTGTATGGGGTGAAACCCTGCCTTGGAGCTGAAAAATTTACCATTCACCAAATAATGGGCAATCAAAACTGTTGAGTAGAGGAAAAAATACCTCCCAATGCCCTCAACTGTGGTGATTTTCCAGCCCTCTACAGACAGCAGGGGACAGAGACACTGCGGGGAAAGAGTGGGCTTTCTTAGTGCCTTTCCAGCAGTATTATCAATGCTTTCCAGGGATCAACCAAGTCTTACGGAGTTGATAGCAAAGGTGGTCTCCTGCTGCGTGACGGGGCTCTGCAGAGACACTGCCACGACGCAGCAGCCGCATCCACCCTCGCCGCACATCTTCTTGGTCCCCGTCAGCCCCGGCTGGGATCGCAGCCAGTCGTTGAGGGTGATCGACGGCGTCACGCCCTGAACGTCCACTGGGGCACCGTTGAGCGTGAACGAGACGGAGGTTTTGGGCTCCACCGACGCGGCTTTGACTTCGATGTTCCCCATGATCTCTCTCTAGCTCTAGCACCAGCAGGGCATCAAAGCGCAGGCAGGCCGGCTTATTACCAAGCGCGTGACATTGTGCGCATGCGCGCAGGCCGAGTGGCACCTGAGCCACTCCCACGTCTCGAGCCATGCATGACTAGCTCTCACACAATTTCCCTAGCGGCCTGGATCCCCCTGTGTGTAGGTAGTCTACAGTTACAGATTGCGTAGAGCTATCTACATCACTTGCAGAAAGTCGTTTTTCGTCCCCAAGAAGACCTCCCTCCCGCCGGTCGATGTGTTCATCTGGTTGCTAAATCCCGAGGCCCGCCTCTCAGGGAAGCCGTGCAATAATCAAACTCGCAGCCATGTCCGCAGGCGACGGCGGAGACCCTACTGGGAAAGAATGGCAGCACTCTCGACGGCAAACACCTCATAAACCTCCGCCCGTAGCCGCGGTGCGGCACGAAAAACTCGCACGACGATGGCCGTTCCTTTTACAGTTGTTTGTCTGTCTCTTCTTCGTTTTGTTGTTGCCCGTCTCAGTCTCTTCCGAAGTTATCTGCGCGCACGCTAACTCAACCTGCTCTAACTGCTCCGCTCTATGCGGAGTTGCTCAGTTTTTCACCCTTCTACCCTCTCCCTGTCACCCAGAATTCCCTGCAGTGAGTCCTGTACTATCGTTGTTTACTACATTATGAGTGACACTCTAGTAACTATGTATAGAGCGGCAATGTGTGCATAGCCACTTGTCTAGTAAGCCCATATGTGCCCGCCTCCATCTCTCAGTAGAGATCCTCTCACATGCCCGGCATTCCTGACAGCCACCTCTTGATGTACGTAATGGTAACGGGAGACAGGGAATTATAGCTTATTCGCACACCCTGATATTAGGGACAGGATGCTATATCATATGAGGATTTCCGTACAGTGAAATAGGAACCACAGGTTCTCCAGGGGGGCAGACGCTCAGTACAGTAACCTTGAATATGTTAGAGTTGCATGCTTCATAATTATCATGTATCATGGACCTTGGTTGCATAAATTGGTGTCTAGCAGCTTCTTTTGTCCGAACATCTTCCTACGTTAATGTCTTGACCTTGCACCGACCTGACTATAGTAAGCCACATTCGACACACAACAGTGATCATGGTGTAAAAGAAGGTAGCTATTATAGGCACATGCCTTATAGAGAGAGAGAGAGAGAGAGAGAGTGTGTGTGTGTGTGTGTGTGCGTGTGTGCATGTGTGTGTGTGTGTGTGTGTTGCATACTGCGTAATGGATCGTTTGACAAGTCCCTTCTCATGTAATTTAACCAGTGTTGAATGTTACGAAGCCTCCACAATTAATTGGCAAGTTAAACCAGCCTGTCTAGTCAGCTTGATTTCTCTCTTAATTGTTTGTATGTGACCCACACTGCACCATACTGTGATGAAAATTCTGTCAATTATGCTCTTGAATTCGCTCACACAGTATTTGTTCTAGTCTATGCTCATATTCCTGTGTGTTTTCTACCTCTGTAGACCTCATATGACTATGGCAGTTCATCCTTTTCACTTTCTGGAGCCTCTCTCTCTTCTCCTATTGATCTCCTCCCAACAAATCTCGACAATTCATTCAGTTTGTCTACACGATTCAACAGGACCTCTGCCAATGGGTAAGTTTTTTCTAATGTCCAGACATCTGAAGACTTTCTTTTTTCAACTCTCTGATGTATGTCTCTCATTAGGACTTTACTGGACCTAGAGACTGACTCAGTGACTGTTTCTGTTTCGCTGGTTGATGGTGTTCCCCAAGTCACGCTGGGAACTGATTCGGTGTTGGTTGCAGCTAATATGTCATCGGAAAGCGTCTGGAATCATATTGTTGTCAGTTTCGAAAACACGACGACAGATTCACTAAATTCTCTGAAAGTCTTGATGTATTTAAACGGAGATCTAGAGGGCTCATTAGCCGCATCCCTCACATTTCCAACCAGTGTGCGATCAGCAACTATTGGCAGTGGGTTCACCGGCTTGCTGAAGGACGTGGGGATTTACGTTCCTTCACTAAGTGAAGCTGACCTGGACCCAACTCCAGCCAACTTAGTCCCTCAGTGCCTCTGCTACCCAGGCACAATCTCCACAACCAATACTTCCCTCTGTAATGGCAATACTATCAACAGGTACGCATATTGAACCCCCAGTGGTTTACGTGTATACACCGGTAGAATTGACTCAGTCATAACACAGTGAAATTCATGGTAGTCATTTTGGGTGTGAATAGTGATTCAATCGGGCAATGTGTCTCGATCCAGGATGCTGACAGGGCAGCTGTGTCTGTAACTCCATGACCGAGGTGTCGGTTTGTTAGTTCTGGCTTATACCCTATAGAGGGTTAGTATTACACCACCTCCCCTCCCACTCGTCGGGCTATTCAAACTGTGTATAATTTTGCGCATTATTCGCATAATGTTTGAGTATACAGTTATGCAAAATACCAACACATGTTTCTCATGTGATCGGTGTTAAATGCCTTAATAGGTAAGTCCTGTGAAAGGAAATCGTGACAAACTGAAAGAGCTGGAATTTGAGTGTAGGCATAATATTGTTTCAAACGCAGCCCCCAGTTATTTCCTTTATCTAATTTGTGGTAGCCATGGATTTTCAAACATAATAGTGCTACACGTGCTTTATGAGAAGTGTCACGTACTTCTTCATTGCACACCACACAAGTATATATTCAAAAATAGTACACAGCATGTGGCACGCTCTTGGTGGAATGTACTCAGAGAATTCATTGACTAACATGCCGTACATGCTTGGCATCACATGGTCTAATATCTTCATGCTATAGACTTTGAGCCCCTAGCTCAGCTACAGGTATATAGAGTGCTCTACCTAGACTGTAGAGTGTTGAGGGTTCGAATCCAACCCAGGGCAGCTAAAGAGTTGTCCTCGGTGTAATTGTCTTTTTTTGCCTTTGCTAATTGTCAAAAAATCTACATCATCTGTCACACTCTTGCAGATACGATGAGACTGCCCATGTGGTGGAGTTCTTGTTTGATGACTCAACCGAGACATACTGGGAGTCTGCAATGGGTGAGACACCGGTGACCGTCACACTGACACTGGCCTCACTCAGGAACCTATCAAAGATATTCATATATTTTGAGTCTGCACTGCCAACCTTTGCCACGTTGGAGTACATGGACGATTCCCAGTGGGTGCCACTGCAATACTGGGCCGACAATTGCACCAGTGCAGGGATCAATGAAAGGTCTGCCATGAATAGTGTAAGAGAATCTGATAATTTCATCATTTGCTTCTCCCAACAGTGCCAGCACACTCCAAGAAGCAATTTGTACCAGTACCCAAGGCACCGGAACATCACTTCAGTTTTTGGTAAATTTTAATTAATGTGCAATGATCTGTGCTAATCTCAGGGGAGATTCAATTATTAAGGGAACTATCCTTCTAGATTGCAGCTGGAGACCGACCCATAGCCACAAGCCAGGAAGATGTATTTCAGACGGATCAGCTTCGGTTAACCTTGGATGGATTTGCAACGGGAGTGTCTCAGTATGCCATTCGTGAGTTTGAAGTCTGTACTACATACTGCACAGACACCAGCTCACTTGTGACTGCACACAATTGACTGACACCACTTCTTCCGGGTTGCCTACGGAAGTAGTATCCACAACCGATTTTATGGCCTTGTCGACAGTTGCGCAGCCCTTCATCACTAGCTCTGACACGGTCGACACCACCATTATGGCCGCTTCCCAGATGCTTAGTCCAACACCAACTAGTACGTCACCAACAGTAGTACTAACTGCAGATTCAAGTTCTTTGCCCGCACAACAAACCTCTGCACAAACAACCCCTGATTTTGTCTCACAAACCACCTCTGATTTTGTCCCACAACCAACAACAGTTCTAGAGGCGAGCGGCTCTGGAGGTGTAGTTTCAGCTACAGCTGTAGTCTCATCAGAATCCCTGGAAACTAGCTCAGAGTCTGTCGACAGTTCATCTTCTGTCATACAGATGTCGTCGCTGGTTCCTTCGATTTCTCCCTTAGAGTCAAGCAGCACAGGAGGTGTAGGTTCAACTACATCTATAGTCGGAACAAGTGAAACTGTGACGGAAACTAGCAGCTTTGGGTTGACCAGCCGTACACCTGTGCCTGAAACTACATCTCAAGCTTTAACTCTACCTTCAAGCTCCACAATAGATTCTTCAAGTACCCGAGTTGCTTCAACCCCTACCCCCCAAACAACTGTAGTATCAAGCACCATACCTATCTTAGAACCAACTCCGGTGACTAGTAGTGCTGCAGTTGTGCAATCAAGTTCCGCAAGTACCAGCCGTACACCTGTGCCTGAAACTACATCTCAAGCTTTAACTCTACCTTCAAGCTCCACAATAGATTCTTCAAGTACCCAAGTTGCTTCAACCCCTACCCCCCAAACAACTGTAGTATCAAGCACCATACCTATCTTAGAACCAACTCCGGTGACTAGTAGTGCTGCAGTTGTGCAATCAAGTTCCGCAAGTACACCTGTGCCTGAAACTACATCTCAAGCTTTAACTCTACCTTCAAGCTCCACAATAGATTCTTCAAGTACCCAAGTTGCTTCAACCCCTACCCCCCAAACAACTCCGGTGACTAGTAGTGCTGCAGTTGTGCAATCAAGTTCCGCAAGTACCAGCCGTACACCTGTGCCTGAAACTACATCTCAAGCTTTAACTCTACTTTCAAGCTCCACAATAGATTCTTCAAGTACCCGAGTTGCTTCAACCCCCCAAACAACTGTAGTATCAAGCACAATACCTATCTTAGAACCAACTCTGGTGACTAGTAGTGCTGCAGTTGTGCAATCAAGTTCCACACTGCTGAGCTCAAATATCGACTCTTTCTTAACCACATCTCTTGTTGTGCCAGCTCCCACTAGAACAACAACTAGTGTTGTAGGGTCAGTTAGCTCTACTGTTGATGTCGTGGGCACATCTATAGCATTTATGGAGTCAAGTTCTGATGCTGGTTTTAACACTACAGTACCATCTACTGTTGTTGAGTCAGTTAGCTCTACCAGTGATGTTAGGAGTACATCTACACCATCTGTGGAGTCAAGTTCTACTGTTTTAGAGTCAGTTAGCTCTACTGCTGTTGATGTCACGAGCACATCCTCAGTACCATCTACTGTTGTAGAGTCAGCTAGCTCTACCGTTGATGTCATGAGCACATCTATACCATTCGTTGTGTCCAGCTCTGATGTTGGTTTAAGCACTGTCACCTTGGTACTATCTACTGTTGTAGAGTCAGTTAACTCTACCATTGATGTCATAAGCACATCTATTCCATTCGTGGAGTCCAGCTCTGGTACTAGTGTGAGCATTCCCACCTCTGTTCCATTCCAAGTTCAGTCATCGGTTACAAGTGTCATGGCTACTGTGACACTGGAGCCATCTCAGACCGCTGCCCAATCCTCTGATCAAATTACTACCGTGATTGAACCAACGGTCCAAATCAGCACTTCCAGTGAGTTTGAATTGACTCAGTCTTTAACCCCGACAATAACGAGTCCTGTTCAGATCAGCACTAGCCCCCTACCTGGTGTTACATCCACTGAAGTAAGAGAGTTGCCTAGTAGCACAACATTTTTAGCCTCTGAGCAGCCAGCGCCATCTAGTACATTCCTAACCACCCGAGACTCAAGCACAATTTTTACAACTTCTGCACAACAGAGCACCACTATTCTACCTAGTCCTACGCCAACAGCTCCACTATCATCATCGCTTGTAGAAGAAGCTGTGCTAACAACATCATTTACCAGTGAGTCATCGTTTGCTTTTACTCCTTTATTGCCCACTGCCGTGCCAACTATGACCCCTGAGAGCACTCCTGAAGTAAGTTCTCAGTCAGTCGAGCTGACTGTTTTGCTTTCAAACACTGCTCAGTTTACAAGCTCAGAGGTTTTCGAAGCTACTAGTTCAGTTGCAGTACAAGTTTCATCACCAGTGGTAACACCTACAGCTGTGTTTACCACTATCCAAGCTTCCCCCACCATCGATCTTACAGACTCTTCATCTGTGATTCCATCTTCACCAGTTGAAACAGTGGCCATAAGCACAACTTTGCCGTTAGTGCCAGAAGAGAGCACAGTCATAGTATCAAGCTCCATGGTGACCCAAGACGTGACATCATCGTCTATTATTGCTCCAATGTCTCTAGAGCTGTCTGCCAGTACAACACCAGTAGCAACACTGCTAACTGCTCAGTTTACAAGCTCAGAGGTTTTCGAAGCTACTAGTTCAGTTGCAGTACAAGTTTCATCACCAGTGGTAACACCTACAGCTGTGTTTACCACTATCCAAGCTTCCCCCACCATCGATCTTACAGACTCTTCATCTGTGATTCCATCTTCACCAGTTGAAACAGTGGCCATAAGCACAACTTTGCCGTTAGTGCCAGAAGAGAGCACAGTCATAGTATCAAGCTCCATGGTGACCCAAGACGTGACATCATCGTCTATTATTGCTCCAATGTCTCTAGAGCTGTCTGCCAGTACAACACCAGTAGCAACACTGCTAACTGCTCAGTTTACAAGCTCAGAGGTTTTCGAAGCTACTAGTTCAGTTGCAGTACAAGTTTCATCACCAGTGGTAACACCTACAGCTGTGTTTACCACTATCCAAGCTTCCCCCACCATCGATCTTACAGACTCTTCATCTGTGATTCCATCTTCACCAGTTGAAACAGTGGCCATAAGCACAACTTTGCCGTTAGTGCCAGAAGAGAGCACAGTCATAGTATCAAGCTCCATGGTGACCCAAGACGTGACATCATCGTCTATTATTGCTCCAATGTCTCTAGAGCTGTCTGCCAGTACAACACCAGTAGCAACACTGCTAACTGCTCAGTTTACAAGCTCAGAGGTTTTCGAAGCTACTAGTTCAGTTGCAGTACAAGTTTCATCACCAGTGGTAACACCTACAGCTGTGTTTACCACTATCCAAGCTTCCCCCACCATCGATCTTACAGACTCTTCATCTGTGATTCCATCTTCACCAGTTGAAACAGTGGCCATAAGCACAACTTTGCCGTTAGTGCCAGAAGAGAGCACAGTCATAGTATCAAGCTCCATGGTGACCCAAGACGTGACATCATCGTCTATTATTGCTCCAATGTCTCTAGAGCTGTCTGCCAGTACAACACCAGTAGCAACACTGCTAACTGCTCAGTTTACAAGCTCAGAGGTTTTTGAAGCTACTAGTTCAGTTGCAGTACAAGTTTCATCACCAGTGGTAACACCTACAGCTGTGTTTACCACTATCCAAGCTTCCCCCACCATCGATCTTACAGACTCTTCATCTGTGATTCCATCTTCACCAGTTGAAACATTGGCCGTAAGCACAACTTTGCTGTTAGTGCCAGAAGAGAGCACAGTTATAGTATCAAGCTCCATGGTGACCCAAGATGTGACATCATCGTCTATTATTGCTCCAATGTCTCTAGAGCTGTCGGTCAGTACAACACCAGCAGCAACACTGACTAGTAGTGTCGGCCTAGAAACAACTCCAACCCCTTTCTTGTCATCTTCTGCAGTATTGGCACCGAGTTCATCCACAACATCACCCACAAATTCGCAGGCTATATTCACTTCATTTTTGGTCCAGCCAACAACTTCATTTATTGGAGCTTTCACATCAACGTCTCCTGTGGTTCTACCATCTTTTGAAGTAACCCTAACCCTGCAAGCACCATCGACTAGCTCAGTGTTGCTTGAACCGACTCCAACCTCATCTCTGCTGGAATTCACCAGCTCAGTAATACAAATGCTGACCCCTTCTCCAACACAGAGTGGATCTGTGTTCAGCTCTTCGTTGTTTGTCGCGGAGACTCCAACCAGCAGCTTCAGTGTAGTGGTGTCAAGTGAAGTTGGAACATCCTCGGTGGTTGATGAGTCCATCTTTCCCACAACTATGGATATCTTAACCTCATCTACAGTGGTGGTTGAGGATTCACAGTTTATCTCTCCCACAACCATGGACGTCATAACAACAACCGCAGTTGTCCTTACACCAACCACAGTCGTGGTGGTTAGTTTAACATCATCCCAAGCACTGCTCACCTCTGCTCCGACAACTACGCAAGTGGGATCACTGACACCCACCACTAATGCAACGGAAACATTTCCCTTTCAAACCACAAGCATTATTCCAGCTGTAAGCATGTCAAGTTTTCTCGATTTCACTGTGCAACCATCACTTGAAGTATCCACCATAGCCTCAACACCTTTTCTCAGTACTACTATTGGGCCAATGCTGACACCAACTCCAACCTTTTCAAGCAGCCTTGCTTCACTGTCTACTGAGCTCTTTGTTCCCCCAGCTACATTTTCTTCAGAATTATTTTTTCCTTCAGTATCGGTTTCAACATCTGTCTCTGCATCACTAGAGACCACCACAGCTTTTCTTACTTCTACTCCGACTCCTACTCCATCGTTCTCAGAAGAAATATTCCTGACGACTTCCACGACAGGGCTAACATCGTTCACAATACAACCATCAAGCACATTTGATGTTGTTGCAAGCCTGTCATTTGCCACAAGTTCTGTACAAACGTTTTTGTCTACGACCCCCGTCTTTATGCCGTTAACAACATCTTTTTCCGTTGAAACTTCATTTGTCCAAACTGAAACTCCCAGCATTACATTTTCCACTGCTGCAACTTCAATGCCGTTTACTATAGACATATTTCCAAGTAGCACAGTTTTTACTTCGGTTACTCCTGTTGAGACTACAATCACTGAAACTCCACAACCAACTAGTAGCAGTATTATATTTGTGGAATCAAGTACTCCATTGATCATTGGCCCTTTTACTTCTTTGCTCGAGAGCTCAGTGTTTACCAGTACTCAGTCAACGGCGAGCTTAACACTGGGTGTGTCTTTCAGTACATTTCTCGCACTATCTCCATCTACATCATTCATAGTTCCAGTCACCGACACAGCAGTGTTTGGTGCCTCTTCCAGTGTCCTTGAAACATTCACACAACTCCCGACTCTTTCCCTGTCATCAGAATTTATTTTTCAACCTACCACAACTGTGCAACAAGTGACACCAACACAGACTCTGGAGCAATCCTCAAGTTTCATACTGTTTCCAATGACAAGCTCAATGTTTTCCCCTGGGATTTCCACACCATTCACTGTACAGTCACTGACCATTACTCCATCCCCTACACTGACTATTGAAGTCAATCCTACTCTGACATTTACCAGTGAGCCATCATTTGTTTTTACTCCCTCAATGAGCAGTCTAACAGCTTTTGAGCCCATCACGTCTTCTGAGTTCTTGCCAACTTCTTCTTCAGTTATAGGCCTTACACTGATTCAATCAACTCCAACATTTACTCTGACTCTATCGCCTACCTCCACACTTGTGTCGCCAACTGCATTTACAACTACACCCCTTCTTACTGAAGTATTGACCACCTTCACTTTTATGACTGAAACAATGCAGAGCATGTCGTCAACCATAATCTTTGTACCTCAGACAACAACTGTACGGCTGACTCCTGAACCAACACCATCTTCAGTTCAGCCAACCTCCATACCTTCTTTTATAGTTGAACCTACCTTTACTCTTCAGGCAAGTTCAGCTGTAGTAACCAGTGAAGTGAGTCCAACGCCATTCGTATCTTCACCTGAGGTGCTGCTCTCTTCCACATCATTCGTCCAATTTCCAGAAACAAGCTCAGTACTTGTATTACAACCAACGTCAACCGTTGCTTTTGAACAAACCCTGTCAACTTTTGAATTCACCCCATCCCCAGTCCAGTCAGTGACTACAACACCTGAAGCCAGTTTCACTAGCAGTGTGTTAGCCACCAGCAGCACACCGATTATTGTTGTAGAAAGTAACAGCAGTGTGTTAGCCGCCACCAGCACACCAATTCTTGTTGTAGAGAGTAGCAGCAGTGTGTTAGCCGCCACCAGCACACCAATTCTTGTTGTAGAGAGTAGCAGCAGTGTGTTAGCCGCCACCAGCACACCAATTCTTCTTGTAGAGAGTAGCAGCAGTGAGTTAGCTGCCAGCACCACACCAGTTCTTGCTAGCATGAGCAGTGTGTTAGCCACCAGCACACCCATCCTCTTTGCGGAGAGTAGCTCATTCTTCTTCCAGCCTACCTCTACTCTGGTTGCTCCTCCTAGCTCAACACCATTGCTTTCCTTGGCACTGTCTGCTTCCATCCAAGTGCCTTTCTTCAGTACCAGTTCCTCAGTCGTGCAGCCTGTTACAACCACAGTATCTCTCCCATTCTCAATGTCACCTACACCAACACCAACCCCTGAACCATCTTCCATTCCCAGACTTCCACCTCTAGCACCACTCACTCTGGTTGTCGACGGCCTGGGGAGCCCCCTACAAGATCGACCGATACGTCTGAATGACTCGGATGGTCTTCGCTATGAGGCAAACGTGGGTGCATACATTGGCATTACTGGGGATGATACAGTAGGGAGAGTAAATGTCAGTTTTGGAGAATTCTCAGGTCACTCAGATCAATTCAGCCAAGTTCCCAGTAGCTCAGTGAATATCGAAGCGACATTAGCCAGTAATGAAATATGGCCTGACAACCCACGGATTGTGCTTGCTGTACAAGTGAGAGACAATCTACTACTGAGCACAAGAGACTTGAATCAGGAGAACGTGACAGCAGAAGTAAATCGTTCATCGTTACAAAGTGCCAGAGGTAGCTGCAAGCCAGACATCGAATCTGGTGTTTGTGTCATACACATTGATCTTGACGATAGTTGGTTCCCAGCCAGCAACGATATTACAGTTGATGTCCACGTTTCACATCGATTTGGGAACACTACTACCTTAAATGCCACATTAAAACCAACAGTCCCAGTGGATAATAGCAGCAGCCTTTTCATGGTGCTCCCAATGCATCCAGTGTTCCCTGGTGATGAAATCTCCATTCGTGTCTATGCGAGATATGAGTACCTGCTCACTAGTTTCTCCCTCATCTGCTCCGTCGGTACACCAGCCTCAATTCTTGGTTTTACTGGCCCTACAAACTGGAGTCTTGTACAGTCTTTCGAAGCCAATGACCCCAGTCAGGTGCGTGGGTCAGTCACAGGATTCAGAAACTACGATACCGACAATGTAGCCCCAACTAATCTTGGGCCAGAACTTCTCACAAATCTGTCAGTAGATGTAGGCCACGTTTCATCACCAGTAGAGCTTTCTGTTGAGTGTAAGGCAGTGGGTTTGCTACTTACTACTAAAGATAGGCCAGAGATAGATATTTATGCAAACGCCACTGACAGGATGAGGGTAAGATCTGGACAGGGACTTCTCTTTGCTCAGCCTATATCTGTCATCAAACCTTTTGCCCACTCCAGCATCAACCAGCTCATAAACATTGCTTATCTTACTGGCACACGGCAATATTTGAACCTTTCAGTTCAGGCTTTCCATGTGGATGGTTCTTTGACCCCACTGGCGGAAAATCTCACATGTATTTCACAGAACCAGAGCATTATAAAGGTAGAGAGTGGCTGTTCGTATGTGTATCTTGATGGTACAGAGACCACTGGTGGTGAGACAAATATAGTAATTATGGAGAATAACAGCATAAGTGAAATCCCGTTCAGAGTGTGGCTACCTGATTATACTTATATTGAACTCGAAAATGACACACTGAACAAAATTGATACGCCAGAGTGCTCAGATAACTCTACTGTTCTCTATCAGACAACTCGTGTGCATGTAGTGACCACACTTCACTCCTTGAATCGGCCATCCATTGAATTTGTGTACATCACATCAGAAATACTGCCCTACCTGAAAACCAATGACAGTAACACCATCCAAATAAATGACACTTCCGGTGAGGTAATGGCCTTAAGAGCTGGTTCGGCTGAAATATATTGTGAGGGAACCAGAATCGACTCAAGACAGGTGACAGTGAGTGATGTAGACCCAGTTACAGTGCTGTATCTCGATGTCTTTGTATTTAGTGGTATTAATGTGAGTCTCATTGGTGGCAACAGTATGCCAACAGCGGTCGACATAAACCTTCTTCAGGATTTTGCCCATGTCAACTCTGAAGTGAGCGTTGTAGGCGTGGCTGTGTTTAGTGATGGACGACGACAAGTAATTGACCCAGACTCTGCAATAATTACCCCAACTACTAATGGGACCCTTTCAGATAATCAGCGTGGACGATATATGATCACAGAGAGCGTGAGTGAAGTTGGATTTAAGTTCCAGTGGATCATATCTTCAGGGTGTATCATAATAGAAGATGAAAATGTCACTTCTTTCGACAGTTCTACACCTACATCACTGAGTGTATCTGTTGATTCTAGTACAGTGGCTCCCGAGGGAGACCCAGCTAGCCTTGCTGGAACACCTGGTGCTGTTAATCTGGTGGTTTATCTTGTGTATGAAGACCGAGAGGTTGATATCACTCTCAACAGCAACACCATAATCCAATTCCCCGAATATCTGATTACTATTGAAAATGGTGTGATTAAAGCTAATGGGTCAATGACTAATGGAACTGCTAATATCACAGTAAACTTTGAAAATCTAGTTCGAAAAACTACCATAACTGTAGTGAGAGGAATAGGGCTAAATGTGTCGGCCCACCCATTCCCCCCATGCGAAGGCTCTGGGAACTTTCCAGTGACGATAACTATTAAGAAAATCGGATCATCCTTTCAGATGGTAGAGATTGAAGTGAAAGTGATGAATTCAGATGGCAATGAACACACAGTACCCATGAACAGTGACTTATTACAAATCACGGCTGGAGAGTATTATAATGAGTTAAATGGGAGTGTTTTAGCATTACCTGATAATGCTACTTCTCCAGTAACCATCATGGCTGTGTTTGGAAGTCTTGATGAAAGAGCTGGAAATAATGGTTGAAAATGAGGAGCTAAGTGTCGAAACTATAACCAACATGACGTTTACTCCCTCTGGGCTGAACCAGTACCAAATTGAATTTGGTATAACCTTTGAATGTGGTATCTCTCTTACCTCAATTTCTACCAGTCAATACCCAAATCTAGTTGATTTCAATTTTACATCAACTGCTTCAGACGTCATTGACATTACTGATACTGGTATCATTAATGTTCTATCGAACTTCAACAAGTTAATTGAGATCTGTGCAATATCTAATGTTAGTGTGTCGACTTGTGCAAACTTTACTGCTAATCTGCAACCAGGGAGTGGAGAAATTGACCTTGGACATGAAACAGTGAATGGGGGTGAAGTCGTGTCAGTGTTTTTGAACCTCAACGATTCAAGAGTTGGTATATTCGAGATGGACCTCAAATTTGACAGTGGTCTCTTGGATTTCAGTGACCTCACACAGGGGAGTGACTGGGAGAGTGGTCAGATTGTGTACGTGCCCCCAGCCGGCACCGAGAGCAGCGTTAGTTTTGGTGGCATTCTCCATGCAGGTGCCCAGGGACCTCGACTGCATCTAGCCGACGTTGTTTTCACCACAGGTGGAGTGGCCGGGAGGGCAAACTTCAGTGCAAACGTAAGCTTCATAGCCATGAATGACGTGGACACTACTCCTCTGGCAACCGATGCACAGCGGGTGTCAGACTCTAGCCGCATCAGTGTGGAGATTTACAGTGAAAGGAGAAGACGCAACGCATACGAGCCACCGCTGGCACCCCCGCCAGTACAGGGACACGGAATTAGAAGACTCAGACGGGAAACCAATTCTGCCGACTGCAACGTGGTGGGCGACACAAATGGAGACTGTGTCGTGGACCTGAGGGACGTGTATCGACTCCAGTTGTATGTGGCTGAAAGTGTGCTCAATTTCTCATCTTCCACCGGACAACTGCTTCAACAAACCATCGACGAGAGAACACTTACACAGCTGGACTTGGATGGGGACGGCGAACTCACACTCACCGATATCCTAGAACTGGAAATAATCACGCAAAACCTGGCATACGAAGCCGATTTCAACGCAACTGTTGATTTCAACGCAACGATCGATAGATGTGCCATTGATATATATGGACACATTGAATCGCTCAGTGGCGAGAGACCACCAGCTGAGGCCAAAGTCCAGTTGATCATTGAATTTCTCTCAACAGAGTCAGATTTCGCAGGCGTGTTTGCCAACATGACATTCGCAAGCACTGGGATCGATAAATCAGATCCGTACCAACACCCGTACTATGGCGGAAAAGTGAGAATGGCCCTAGAGCCGGAACCTGTAGAAACAGACTTCAGGCTCTATGGAACAGCAGAGGCTCTGTCTGTCAGTTTCAACGTGTCTGTTGCAGTGGTTGTCACTAAGAATGGGACAGAGAATGAGGTTCTTGCCTTCAGCAGTGAAGTCAGTGATTTTGAAGAGGCACAAAATCTGCTAAGTTTCGATTCCCATGAGTTTGTCAATGCTCCTGGTATAATTGCATCAGGTGTGTGTGTACCACCAAGCACATCTTTGGTTGGCATGTCGAGTACTTCTTCTATTGCTCCCACCCCGTCTCCCTCTGTTGATCAACTCACTACCACTCTCGGTGGAGAGACAACTTCTGCAGATATGTCTACCTCACTTTCTAGCCCTTCCTCTACAATTGCCCCCACTGTGTCTCCCTCAGTTAGTCAGTTCGCCTCTGTCGGTGGAGAAATAAGTTCCGCATCCATTTCTAGCACTTCCTCCATTGCCCCTACTTCGTCACCCTCTGTTAGTCAGTTGGCCACTGTCAGTGGAGAAACAAGTTCAGCATCAATTTCTAGCACTTCCTCCATTCGGGCCACTGCCTCCTCAGTCAGCCAATTAGGCTCTGTTAGTGAAGTAGCTTCAGACACATCGTCCACCACTATTTCTAGCACTGTCTCCACCCAAAGCCAAAGTCCTACTCCATCACCATTGTCGTCTTCATTGCCTTCTCAGACATCCACATCTCGTACTCAGTCAGAACAAGTCAGTTCTTCTGCTATTTCACCACTAGCCACTTCTCCATCGCCCAGTACAGAACCCTCCACAACAACCAACGAAACATCTGTTGCACCGAGTACACAGCCAATTGTTAGCTCTTCTACGACAGTTCCTAGTCAATCGTCCATTGGCGAACAAGCCACTACTACCTCTTCAGCAGGAGCCGGCATTGAACCATCTATGAGTAAACCATCTTCCTTGTTGGTACATACTTCTCAAACATCTACAGATTCCAGCATTTCCTCCACCTCCACACCTCCGCCACTGCCCGAAGACGAACCAGTAGCGGGTACTAACAGCGCTGGAATCATAGGTGGAGTGCTGGGCGCCATCATAGTCTTGCTGATCATGACTCTGGTGGGGATTGGCCTGGTTAGGTTTACACGGAGAAAGAAGGGTCACTACCTGGTGGACGAGAGCAGTGGTGTGCACATCAGGAGGAACAGCATGATCTCTAACGGTTCTAGTGACTTCTGGAGACAGGCCGAAAATGGAATTGTAAGTTGAACACAAAAACTGAGTGTGTATATGTGGGTCTGTGTGTATATTCATATGACATTTCTCTGTAATCATAGGAGATGAGTCCAATTCACAGCAACATTGACATAGTTCCACTGGACCACTACGGCAGCATGATAGAGACCAACATTGACGTGGTGGCCAACCACAACATCATCATGAGTGACGATCCGTACGGCTCCACCAGCCTCAAACCTCTCATTCCCAATGGGAACTCTCCCGAGAGGGGCCCGCCAAAGAAAGGCCCTGCTCCAATGGGATCCAGAGCACTGCAGGTTAGTAAACTTTCCCACAGCTGCTTGCCAGCTACAAGATTCACCCTTTCCCTGTCCATACACTGAAGTAATACTTCATTTCTCTTCACAGAGTGCAAGCTATGCTGACACGGGCACCATTCATACTGGAGCCACCACCATGGTAGGCTACACAAGCAGCTCAATGGAGAGATCGACTGACTACGACGAAGATGAGGACGAAGGACAGCTCGTTCTTCCTGACTACGATGCCTCCCAGGCCTACCTCTCTCTCGGTCTCACCCCGCTCTCTCAACTATCGCCAGACACACACACATCCACAGATTTCGGATACTTTCCGTCAATGCCCCCGCCAGTTGCTTCCTCCACATCGTCCATATTCTCAACGACTCCCAGTAACAGCAGTCTGGCAATGGACAACCCCTTCAGTCTTCACAGTGGTGGAAGTGGACAGGGCAGTGGGATCATCAACAGCTCCATGATGCCTGATGCCATCCCAGAGAGACGGGGCCGCAGGAACAAGTACGATGCCCAACCTCTGTCGCAAGGCTTTCCCCTGAGACTGGAACCAGTGCCTGAACAGAGCCCATCAAATAGCCAGTTCTCCGGGAAGCAGAATGAACTTTCCAGCTCCGAATCTTCAAAAGGCAGCCCGTCACTCTCCACGAATTTCATGTTCCCATCGGCAGTTCCAACACAAGAGTTCTGCCGTCTCTCCCAGGGAAGAACTGCTCTGAGGGTGAAGCGTCCGGGAGGAAAGGGAAGCAGCAGAGAAAACTTGAATGCAGTATCTCCGAAAAGAACCACTGTGCAGGGTGGGGGATATGGGAGCTTTGGAACATCGCAGCAGATGAGAAGATTCAAATCAAGTTCATCGCCAACAAAGACGAGGCATCGAACTCGAGACCTTAGACAACAAGAGGAACACGAGGAGAGCATGCGGCCATGGGCCCGTGGCAGTCCGGAACCTGAGTCCCACTATCCTATGGGGAACGGATTCGATGACATGGTCAATGGTCACAGGAGCCCTCCACTTGGTGAGACTCATTTCAACAGCATGGAAATGATGAAGAGGCCGTCTTCCCGGACTCGTAAAAACTATTCCACGAGTAATGGAAGCACCAATCAAATGGATGAATCATCCCCTCACAAGTGGACACCTCGGCGTGCACATCATGCTTCGCTGGACGACAGCCCAGTCAAGTCTTACAGAGCAGAGCGCTCCGACAGTGCACGGCTCCGCACTACCTATGAACATAGATAAACATAAATTTTCTTTGATCCATTTTTGTCCATGTGTGTATGTTTCATAAGTCATAATTTTTATACCCATCTACCACTTAGTGTGACGGATAGGCGCGGGTAAGCGCTTATAGCGCGCGATGGAAGTGGGTGGGGCGCTATGCGTTGCCGGCCGCCAGTGCAGGCAGTGTGTGCTTGCACTGCCTTTGTCGAGCCGCAGCCTGGCTAGCTCGGTAGCTAGAAAGCCGGAAGCTAGCTGCAGCTAGCTGTCTTTGCAGTCGTGCAACAGCTAGCCTGCACAGCTGGCTGCAGAGGAAGGAGAGAGATGATGGAAATAGAGGAATCCAGCTGTCCGTCGGAGTCCGGCGAGGAGGCCGGCGGGGGGAAGGACATCCGAGGCTCATCAGTCAATTCAGAAACAAGCGAAAAGTCGAGGTGATATACTGTTCACCGAGAAAACATTGAGCTTGCTATGTATACGTTTCATTGCCAGTGTTTTGATCGAAATTCCTCCCTCCAGTGATGCAAATTTGAGCGTGTTGTGGACTGGGTCTGCCGGCAAGACTCCACTGATACAGTTTCGCGCTGATGCCCTTCTTGGACTGGAAACTCCTCCAGACCACCCTTACTCAGGTTAACACACAACCTTTCAGTTTCTTAACAAACACACACACACTGACTCCTGTGTTCAGGCAAGTTTTCAGTCAGTTCTCTGGCTCTGTGCAGGTAACCATCGACTGACATTCAAGCTGTCAGGGGAGAACCGGTTGGTGCACACCCTCCTTCTATCACACGGATTCTCAGAGGTTTGTGTGAATAATACGTTCTTAGCGCAGGGTTGGCTGGGCCCATTCACCTCAATTAAAATGCTCAAGGCCTACAGCCAAATTCCATCTTATATCATTTCGATTGTGGTCAGAGCAAAGGGGGTAATTAATATCTGTTGTCACCCTTTACTTCTCTTGTCTCACTAATGTAGGTATCATTGATGAATGCTCGATTCAACGTATACTGGTCGGGCTCTCACATACAGATGTCGGAGATTAGGGCACTGATGCCCCACCAGAGAATTAACCACTTCCCTAGGTCATCATTATACACCCCCTATCATTACATGGTTCCCATTACTGTGTGTCCTGCAGGTCCTACATGATCACAAGGAAAGACAGGCTCTGTCAGAACATATCAAGGATGCAGCATGCAAAGGTGCCCAGATCTAAAACGTTACACCTTCCATTACTGCTGTATATATGCATTTGTACATTACACTACTATACACCTTCGCTCATAGGGTGTGAAGCACTTCAACATTATACCAACTACCTTTGTACTTCCTGACGAACTGCCTCAGTTTCGAGGTCAGTGGGCTGTGCATGCTACTGTGTTGTACCTGCTAAGTGGAATCCAGAACCCCACTAATATTATGCACTATCCTATTTGGTGTCCTTATTTCGACAGGTTAAAAATTGCTTGTTCTTTGGGAAAGAAAAGGTGTCCCTTTTAGAGATGTGTCCCAGTATATTATTCGCAGAATTTTTACGAAATTTTCTGTTTAGTTCACTTTAGGAAAAAGCGTGGGACTTGGATCGTGAAGCCTGTGTCATTATCCCGCGGCAGAGGAATCACCATCATAAATCATGTCAGTAAAATTATTAACCCCTGTCCTTGTCTCTCACTCGCCCTGATTCCCTCTCTTTCTCTCTCATAGCCAAATCAAGCAAAGAGTGACGAGCCAATGGTAGTGTCTCAATACATCGAGAGACCTCTGATTGTCAATGGTATGTAAATAGGTGCCCTGGCTCCTAATATATAGCGCCTCAATGCTACAGCGTTAGTGTGTTTTACTACACTGCATTGATTACTCCAACTGAAGCCTCTGTGCAGGGCATTCCTGCTTCAACCAACACTCGCTATGTTACAACGGGTGGTACTACCTCTTATGCAACAGCTTCAGACACATTACGGGAAAACTCGCACTTCATTAGCTATTCTTTACAGCATTTCGTCCCTTGCCAGGCTACAAGTTTGACCTGAGGATCTACGTGGCTGTGACATCGTTCAACCCACTCAAGATATACATCTACGAGGAGGGGATGGCCCGGTTTGCCACGGAGCACTACTCTGGGCCAGTTCAACTGGACAACCTCTGCATGCACCTCACCAACTACAGCGTCAACAAGAAGAGCACCCAGTATGTGAGGTAAGGCCCTCCCCCACTCTACTCTGTATAACTATTTGTGCTGTTAAAGATTTGGAGATCTTACCTTTGTATGCGAGCTGCTGTTTTTAAATGATCGCCCAGAAGCTCCTGTAACCTATAGCATTCTATTGCAGGTAGCACAGGTGGGCGTAAAATTGGCAATTCCTAGTGTGACCGCCAAACCACCAAATTTATGTTCATATATTATATTAGTGATTATTCTGTGTGTATAGGTGTGACAGTCCTGGTAGGGATGACTACGGGTCGAAATGGAGTATGAGTGCCTTGTTGAGACACCTGCAGGAGCAGGGAAAGAACGTAGCAGGTTAGATCAGACTCCAGTCAACGCATGCTCTACCTGTCATCTCTCGTGTGTGTGTGTGTCTGTAGAGATGATGATGAAGGTGGAAGATGTCATCATCAAGGCCCTGATTGCAGGAGAGTCCCACATCAGCTCTGCCTGCGACGTGTTCCAAACTCACAGAAGAAGCTGTTTTGGTGAATAGTGTATGCTACATGAGCATGGATGCTAATAATTGGCAGTATATGTCCAGTAATGCCATATATAGTCCTTAGCAGGGGAACTGGCAGCTAACTTAGCCACCTAAGGAGACAGCCAAGCATTACTACATCATCTCTGCAATTTTTTAGAGTTGTACGGGTTTGACATTCTGATAGACAAAGACCTCCGACCGTGGCTATTGGAGATCAACCTCTCTCCTTCCCTGGGATGGTTAGCTAGTCATGTGACAGTCACGTGACGCACGCACATGATCTCGCATCCCCTCCCCAATCCAGTGATACTCCGTTTGACCTGCGACTAAAGTCAAATCTGATTGCCAATCTCCTCACGTTGGTCGGTGTGCCCCTCTGCGACCCCTACACTCGAGAAACTCCAAAACCACCAACTGACCACCAACACCGTCGTCCGACCCAGACATCCTGGACTCGAGAAAAAAATCATCGACGTCTCTGTCATCACGTGCTCTAACGAGCGAGGAAGCGACAATGGTGAGAGATTGCTGGCAAGAGTACGAGAGGAGGTGTGGTTTCGTGAGGGTTTTCCCCTCCCATGACTCCTGGGACCTATATAGGTTAGCCACACACAACACTGCCTTCCGCCACATACTGTATACATACATATCAACTGATGTCGATTTTTAGTTCACTTTTGGAGAGCAAAGGACGTCTCAACTTCATTCTTCACCAAGAACTCTACCCTGGGAAGTGGGTTGTAGTATGCAAGCAGATATCTGTGTATTGAATTTCTACTCTCCTGGTACCACAGGATTAAGGGACCCTCGCATTCTCCCACTCCTCTGTCCACAGTCATAGCTAAGAGGTATGCCTCACTCTATGGGTAATTGAAACATGTGTGTTTTGCCTAAGTGTCTTTGCAGGTTTTTTTTACCCACTTAACATTTTCTCCTCCACCTACAGAGCGAGTATTTCAACAACCACACAAACGGTACGTCCAACACAAACTAGCAAAATCCCTCACAGAAAACAACTTGCATATTCACGTGCACTAGACATGTACCTTATGCTGGGTTCACAATATATCGCATTGCCCCTTCGCACCATGCTATCCTCACGACATGGCAACAGGGCACGGCACGACGAGGCAATGCAACTAATTGTGCACCTAACATAAGCTATGGCGGGGCTCAAAACCATGCACTGCTGATTGCTGCGTGTACCTGCTGTTCCAATGTCCAGCCCTGTGCGTGTGACCCACCCGAGGGTCTACTTCCTCTGGAGAGAGTGGCCGTCTATCTCAGGAAGCTGGAGAACGGGCCCAAGTTGAAGCCGCTCTGGGACTCAGTCTGTGAACTACTCTGGAGGAGAGACTCTCCCGCCACAACTGGTGAACTTTTAGTAGACCATGTGGGCAGAGTTTCAGACAGGGGAAACTTTTTAGCCTTTTAATAATGCAGAGCAGATAAACATAGAGCATAATGTTAGGTAGTTAACCGACTAGAACAAGACGAGGGATGATTGGCTTGTGCTGGGTTTGGACATTTGGGTTTGCTGAGTGCCACCGGTTTTTACTGTTTTGAATGCTACGCACCTTGTGAGGAAAAATTTTTCGGATGTGTACACCTGCAAATATACCGTTCACAGTATCTGGACTTGGGACCAGAACTGAAGCTGGTGCACTGCTCCAGACAGACATCAGTTCACCAACTCCTGAGCCAGTCCAGTCTCTCTTGACCAACATCAGGAAACTCAGGTGCTAGATGCAGTGCAGCACAAACTTGCTCAGACAGCGAGCGTATATGACTCTATTCCCTGCCTTTCTCCTCTCCTTTCCCCTTCTCTGTTCCTTTGCTTAGTAAGGTCCAGGCACGTAGGCTATTTGCTGTCTATCTGGAGCGAGTTCGGGCAAGACTCTCCAAGGAAACAAGGTGTGTGTAGTCTTTTGCTTGGAGCCAACCTCTAATCCTTTCCTTACTTCTCAGCACTCTATATTTGAAATCCCAGGAAGCTCAGGATAAAGCAGTGAGTCATCTCTACCACTTCTTACATACACACACATGAACAAAATACACCATGTGATGCCAAGAGAGAAAAAATGTGGAGCTCTGGACAGCTGTTTCTGGCTTGTTGGCCCTCATCAGCAGAGCATACCACAACTTCTCTCTCTGGCACCAAGAGTTTATAAAGGCAAAGTTGAGCGGGAACTTGTGGTTTTCAACTAATGAGATTCATCCCCACAAGGCTGCATGTTTAACAATGCTGTTTATTGCCTAGAACTTGGATGTGATCATTCATTTCTTGAAATGTGCTGCAAAGAGTCTTTGCTCGCCATTCACTCTCATTGAGCCCGGTACAGAGCTCCCAATGAGGCACAGGTACATACATACATGTCTCTTTCATCATCATTGAGGTCTGAGCGTAAATGACTGTTGTCTTTGCCAGGAAAGGGATGTTGGCACGTCAATTGGCAGAGTTTATAACACTCTACACTAAGGTATATACATAGATCTATAGGCTACACATGTTTGAATGGCTTGTTTATTGGTTGTCGCAGGAGACGGAAGATTTGGCTGCTAACCCAAACCAGGCTCTCGGCTTGCCCGGAAAGGTGTTAGATGCAGCACTCTCAATCGCAAGGTTTGAACCCCTACACCTCCACAAGTGAAATATGTAGCTACACTTATCTATGTATATTATAGTGAGAAGGAACTGGAGAGGTTACTAGCAGCTTATGCTGAGCACAGTCACTCATCAGCAGTCCTGTTTGGACCCTCTGCCAGATCTTCATGGGAGAAACCCAAACCTCGTGTACCCAAGAGTGGGAAACATGTGCTGTCGCGGCATTCTCATCTCTCCCGAGTGCTCCAGAGGCAGTCGCGTGTGTCTCGGTCAGGTTCTCCACATCCATCAGGCAGCCACCACGACTCTTCCTCACACACCACCTCAACTGCTTGTAAAACACTTGGTGTTGGATGTGGTGACGCATTGGAAGCACTAACTGGCTCCTTGCCTCCTTACGATTTCAAGAAATACTCTGACAGACCTGTCGAGACTAGCTACTGGACTTCTGGCCACACACACTCTATGCAGGATTCAAGTGGGTATGCAGGTGATGGTGTGAGGGAGGAGGTGAGTAGGGAAGGATTGCTTCCGCGCAGTCCAGAGAGGTGGGTAAGAGAAGCGGAAGGTGGGTTTAAGGAGGAGGATAAAGGTGCGAGGAAGAAGATTGGTAGGGAAGGGTTAGTATGTCAGCAGAGTCCAGAGAGGTGGGCGAGGGGAGAGGGGGGAGCGAGAGAAGAGGGTAGTGGGAGACGGGCAAGAGGCAGAAGATTGCTGCGAAGAACTCTATCAAACCAATCTCTACATTCTCTAACTTCAAATACATCAGGTAAATTCACTATGTGCTTTCAGCCATGCATGCGTACTAATCTTGCATCTTGTGTTTTCAGTGCAGACCAAGCAGTCTGTGTTGCAGTCTTTTCGAACCAACTCAAGTGAGCTCAAGTCTACATTGTACATCTGTCCACGGTCCATAGTCAGTCTCCCCTGTGTTTATTACCATTGGCGCGCATGCGCAGCGAGGGTACTGTACATGTAGTTGGGGTTACTCTCAATCTCACTTCTCGGGTGTCTGTTCGTCCCAGAAACGATACCATCTACCCAACGGGCGACGAGGGTCCGAAATTTTCTCTGAAAATGATCCGTTGCAGAGCTAGAGCGCTTCCAGGCCGGTAGTCGCGCTGGCGGATAATGCGCATGCGCTTATATTTAGCTCCGCTTGCTCTGTCTATCTTGAAGGCACAAGAAGTCACACGAACGGCGTGTATCGACTCTCGCGTGCTATCCACTACTGTATACGGTGGCCCGTATCAGACTCTCTGCGAGTTACTTCGCCGAGGGTTTGCACTTTAGTGCTTTTCATTTAAAAAAAATGTTTTGCACTAAACAATCCACGGGTAATACGAAAATTAATAGAGAGATGAAAGGTTGGCAATTTTTCGACCTTATATATATTTTTTCCCTCAAACAGAAATGGGGCTGGCCATTTTTTCATAGTGCATAACATGCTGTTTTTTTAATGCATGGTCAAGACCATCAATTGTGGTGGTGCCACACTTGTGTATGGGTTCCACATTTCTATATAGTGTGCGAGGGTTTGCACTTTAGTGCTTTTCATTTCTGATGCAGTTGGACTGATCAGACCTCAGTCGGCCACTCTTATCTCAAACACCAAGACCTCTGTCAGTCCCTATGCTCAGCCAGGTGTGTATTGGATCCCAGAGCTACAGGCCCACACACAGCGGCTCGGCAAAAGGGGAGGGCCAAGACGAGTCATGGCCCGAAGGGGGCCAGGTGAGGGTTATGGCTACACTCGTGAGGTCCTCTCGGCGGTCCGGGCTGAGTGCGTGATCACATGTGCACGAAGGAAGCTAAGTGGAGGCAGGGCAGAAAAGCAGTGAACCGCAAGCAGAGCGGGACGTGCGAGGCTATCAAGATGCGGGGAGAAAGGAGCAAGGGAAAGAGGGGGAGCCGGAGCAGCGCGGTGAGTTGACATCAGGGGGAGTTGCAGGAAGGGAGCGTAAGAAAGTAGACAAAAGGGACAAAACGAGGCAAAAATAGTGGCAATTTTGATTTATTCTGTTCCACGGCACCCAGCTTTCTAAGGGGGAGGTAGCGAAGGACTCGCAGAGATGAAAGGATAAGGAGAATCGGTTGGGGGCTGGGGGAGAATGGGGGAAGCAAAGAGGTACGGAGGGAGAGGGGGTTGGGAAGCAAGGGAGAGCAGATGTAAGGGGGAAGGCCCGGAGGGGGAGGATCGGGGGTCGCTCCCGGAGACGTGGCGGAGGATAGTAGGGGGATGGGCGCCAGAAATGAAGAGAGAGACGGCGTCTCCTCCCGTACTAGCCGACAACCAAAGAACTCTAGTCCTTTCTGCCTCCTCAGAATCAACGCCGAGGAAGTCAAATGCGATGAGGACACCGATCTCAAAGGCCTGCAAGACTGACAGTGAGCCAATGCAAACAGCAATACCCCTCCCACACCTACCACAAGACCAACCACCTTCCTGCCACACCAACTAATCATGGACGCAGTCCTACGACAAACTCAACCAATAGCTAACAATACTTCCGACGCAATTCCTTCCGAGTCCGAGAGTCCGACGGGGGTAGTCGCAAGAGCGGAGGCCCGCACGGGGTAAGTCGGTGGGAGTGGAGTAACCCCCAAGTCGCCCCCCGGCCCCCCACATTTTTATCCTATACTGCACTGCCAACAGGTTTCATTTGGGACAGACGCTGTGAAATCACTTTATAACCATTATTATTTTTTTAAACTCAATGTATCGCACATCATGTTTAGCAGTCATATGCATCATCCATCATCCTCCCTGGGTGTAGAGTATTTTCTATTGACAGTCTCTTAGAATCGTTTCGCCCCCCCGCTACGCAAACCTTAGTGGAGTGTGGCGGTGAGGGGAGGAGACTTTGCCTCTCTCTTTGCCTCCAGAATTTCTGTTGGTTGAGATGAGACTCCCACTGGACCTGAGCGATCTCCAGGAGCTCTGTCAGTACAGAATGAGGTTGGTCTACCGGGGCTCACGCACTCACGAGGAGTGTCAGCCTCCGTCCTCGGTGGCAAGTCTGGGTTGACTCCACGTTCATGCTGAGCATACTACTGGCTGCAGATCTCGATGGTGCACCGGGAGGCTTCAACTTGTGAAGCAGTCTGGCCCCCAAACTCATTCTTCTTCCACTTTTCTTGGCCTCACTGTCAGTTACGGCTCCATCATTGAGTGTCTCACCACCAGCCACACTACTACTGTCTTCGGAAACTGTTTGAACCTTTTGAAGGAACCGACCAAGTCGATGCCCGGCCTCACTCTTAGTCCGAGACCTGTGCCTGTTGCTGAAGAGTCGTGCTCCTAAACTCATTCTTCTTCTTCTGGTGTTGGTGTCACTGGTGGCCCCAGCAGTGTCACTGGCAACAGCTCTGCGCAAGAATCGAGCCCCCACACTCATTCTTCTGCGTCTACTGCCACCGTCTGTGGAGCTCTCAGTTGTAAGTAGTGGTCTGCGGAACAACTGAGCACCCATGGTCATCCTTCTCCTGCCGTGAAAGCTACCACCCCTGCCTAGCTCCACCTCTGTTACGTTCTTCCTCAGCCTCGGACCTGCAGGGTTGTCTGTCTGAAAGGACACTCCGTTGGATCTGAGACCAGTCAACAGGTCTACCAAATCGCCCGACTGTTTGTCATTCTCCCCTCCTGGAGACGGTGCTGCTCTGTGGTAGTTTCTGATCCCCAGGCTCAGCCTGCGCCTCACAGCTCCACTTCTCTGCGACGAGCTCTGCGTCCCAGGAGTTGTCTTGAGGAATAGTCTGGCCCCCAGACTCAGTCTCCTCCTGCTCCGATTTCCAGTTAGACTCGCCTGTACTTCTTTAGTTTCTGGGGTGCTCGTCACACTCGAGCTGCTGTAGAAATGACGAGGGTTCAGACTCATTCTTCTTCTGCTTTGTCCAACGTCGTCGGTGGTAGCAGTGGGGTCCATACTATGATCAGTGTTAGTCACTGGTGTGCTGCTGGTGATGAAAATGGTAGGCTGTGGTTGTATAGTGATCTCTGCATAAGGGTTGATATCGTGGTGTTGAATGTTGTCTTCCATTATAGGTGATTCCGGCGGAGCAGTGAAGGGATCTCTAGGACAGGGACAATCTCCAGGCTCTTCTTCTACTGCTGTCAGGTTTGGTTGAGCAGTGGTGGGTAGAATCGAAACTTCAGCATAGGGGGTGACTTTCGGAGGGCTTGTAGTAAGTGTGAGAGATTCTGACTGGGAACTGTTGTGGACATCTGCTCCAACTGAATTAGGGAGGGCAGCAGTCCCGGTGGATGATGTTTCTGCATCAACACTGCTTTCTTGACAAGGAACGGTCGCAGTCAGATCAGGCTGTGCGGTAGATGGGCGAAAAGCAATCTCAGTGTAGCGGTGGATCTCAACTTGACTGAAGCCATCATCTGAGCTAGGCTGTAAGCCAATGCTTTCACTCATTGCTGTACTGGGTTGAGCAGTAGACGTTGGTCCTTGCACACAAACCTTGACACAAACTGCTGAGTGTGTCTTTCTTTGTCGGTGCTAGCTTGCTATGTCCCAAGCAGAGACTATATACAGTCACGTGTTATCAAAATGCACGCTTGGTGTTTACTCTTTGACTATACATACGGGAAAAGAAACTATTATCACTAGTCAGAAAAGGAACACAAACATCAGGAGGGTAAGATACATAATCAACATCTACTAAGAAAGCGTGACTCCATTGGCTCTCAGTCCTGGTGTTCTGAGTCACAGGTCATGACGGAACCAGTGTCTGGGATGAAATCATCTTCTCCCTCCCCATCTTCCCCCTCCCCCTCCTCTTCATCTTCATCCTCCTCTTCTTCCTTGTATCTCAAGTTGTCAGGATTGACCTTTGACATTTGTTCACCAATAACTCCTAATTTCTCTGGAGGCCTTGGCATATACGGCAGTAAAACTTATCATAATCTGGGCTATTTGCTTACCTTTCACTAGTTGGCATAGGGGCCTCCCTTTTGCTGTGCCAAAAGACATTATTTTGCAGTAAGATAGTTGAGTCCAACCTTTTTGGGTGATACGGAGGTTCAAATGCCCACATGTGTCTCTCCTTGGGTGACGCAAAGTAGCTTTTGAGGGCAGGAGACCGAAGACTAAAATATAAGCAACTGTGAAGCAAGGCAAAATTGAAAAGTGTTTCACGAGCTTACTCTCTAAGATTTCCTCGTGGAGGACGGTCATAGAACACCCTGTAGGAAAGACTGTGCAAGGATAATCTGTGTTAGAGTACAATTTGAATATTGCTCACTATTCATCGCTCTTTCTGTCCATCTTACATCCTAGCTCTTCAAAAAACCCGGTAGTTGCTATTATGAAACCGTGGTGTTAGTGTACGTGGCACAGTATGCACGTAAACATTACTACCTTCTCCCCGAACTCTCACATCTCTATTGAACGCTTGTGTCTTAAACAACCTGCAGGAGATGAAGTACAGTATGCAGCTAATATGCACATTGCACACTCCTTAGCTATACCTGCCCAACTCTTTGTGTATGCTGTTCCAGTCCTTGTAGCCAAATGTGATCCACGTCACAAACATCGCAAACTCATAGATAACCTGCGGCCAAAGTTTTAGCACACCTGGAGCAAGACAGAGGTTTTAGCTACCTCGTAGAGGTGTTGGTCTCTGTGAGTTCTTGATGCCCTGAGACTATAGAACAAAATGAACGAAATTTGCTAGAGATCTATGCGAGTTTTATTGAGTCTACATTTTCAGACCAGAGCACAGTTGGTGAGTTATCTATATAGGTGTGGGTTTTATCTTACCTTCCCTTGCAGGTATGGTGGAGACTTGCATGGCTCTGTCCTGTGTTGAGCCTGGAGTACTGCTCTCCGAGGTTAACACTGGCTTGATCCAGCTCCTCCTCTGCCATTCTCAGAGCCTTGCGAGCTTCTTCACCCAGTGCCCTGAAGAAGAAGGTGTTTCTATAGCTGAGATGCACGTATAGCTATCTGAGCCTCACCCTGGTACTTTAATATTTTCATCGCTACTGGCTTCCTCGTGCATGGTAAAGGCATTGTGGTAGAGAAGGACACTCCAGAGAAACTGGTTCATTGCATCAGTTCTGTGGAATTGTCTTGAAAAGAATGGATTTTTTTTATCTTCAAAGAGCTCAGACCTGTAAAACTCGTCGAAAGTGACTACAGTGGACCTTTTCATTTTCTCTAGCAAACCCGTGCTAATGTACCTCACTGCAACAGCTGAGGAAGGTGAGGATGTTAGCTAGCTAGCTTGTCGTCTATCCTCGACTACGTACGTACCTTTGACGTCTTCCAGCGTGACCGTACGCGCTTCATCTGCTTTCCTCATCGCCTCCAGCCGAGGGAAGGACCCTCCATGCAGCGTCGTGCCGTGCAGACTCAAACCTCCGAAGCCCGTAGTACTAGTCGAACCGGATCCGACAGATGAGGCCAGACTGTGTCGCCGTAACCGCCTTCTTGTACTTGTTGCTCTGTTGATATTACCACATAAACTCAGCCCGGAATTCTCTACTTGCTGTATCTACTTTGTCAGTACGAGCGAAGGCTTCTCCGTCCATTCTCCATCTTCTCCCTGCACTCCATCCTCCCACGTCCACCTGGCTCGGTGCTCAGAGGCCTGTAAACACGACGTGGCCATCATCTGCTTGTAAAAAGGGGTGGGGCTGGTTGGTGTAGCGCACACGCGCATGCGCAACCCCCCGCAATTTCGCGGGGGCGTGTCCTGAAATCGCGATGGACGCGTCGACTCCTGGGCGAGCTATTATGAACGAGTTCGTATGGAAGAAGCATGAGTACACCAAGAAGCACAGTCGCCGTCCCGAGGATACCCGCTATGTGATGGTTATATATTCGGGGGGCACCCTCGGAATGAAGTATGCCCCAGACCAAGGTGATGTTTCCACCGCATTTAGCACGAATTCACGTGCGTGTTTTGCAACACTAGGCTATATCCCGGTGGCCCAGTACCTGGAGAAAAAGATGAGGACCTACCCAATGTTCCACGACCTGGACTATCCCATTTCACAGGATACCGTTGCAGCATTTAGCCCTAACACTCCAATGGCATTACCGTAAGTCACACGTCATCACGAGTTTGTAGCCATCACGAAAATTACCCACTTTTCACACTAGAGCTACCTATCACAAGTATCGCATACTCTACTGCATTAATGAGTACGACCCTCTAATGGACTCGTGTAATATGAACATGGATGACTGGGCAAAGCTGGCCAGAGACATAGAGAAGCACTACGAGCAGTTTGATGGATTTGTGATACTCCACGGGACAGACACCATGTGCTACACTGCCTCGGCTCTCTCCTTCATGTTGGAGAATCTCGGGAAACCTGTCATCCTCACTGGAGCTCAGGTAGCTATAATATAGCTTGCTGTGCAGTACTGCATCATTCAGCTACATTGTAGAAGCATTTCAGTTGAATAAAAATCTTTATGGATCACTGCAGTAGCTATGCATGTATGAATCTCTGTATGCATGTTGTGTAGGTACCACTCTCTGAATTGAGAAGTGATGCGAGAGACAATCTTTTAGAGGCACTCATTATGGCTGGCTCTGGTCACTACGGAATCCCTGAGGTTTGATAATTATACAAACCCTCCAATCATTCCCTTGATGATTGGGGGTCCCTCTCATTATCGTAGGTAACGCTCTACTTCAACAACAAGCTCCTGAGAGGTAACAGAAGCATCAAGGTGAACTCTTCCAGCTTTGATGCCTTTGACTCACCCAATATCGCACCGCTTGTGTCCGTGGGAGTGGAAGTCACAAGTAAGTGAGCACCCATGTGTGGGTTGATTATATACAAATGTCCTTGATTGAAACTATGATGAGACTTCTTCATATTGGCTCAGTTCAGAGAGGAATAATCCTGGAAAGAGACTCCAAGCTTCAGCTGGTGGTCCACACGACCATGTGTTGCGACGTGGGCATACTCCGTGTTTTTCCAGGGATCACAGCCACCACAGTAAGGCTAATACACTCATACATGGCTTGTGAGTACTAGTTGATCCCCACAGATACGGGCATTTCTCCAGCCGCCGATGAGAGGAGTCGTTCTACAGACATATGGAGCTGGCAACGTCCCCGCTGAGCAGCCCGTACTGCTGGCCCTGAAAGAGGCGTGCGACAGGGGAGTTGTGGTTGTCAACTGCACCCAGTGCATGCAAGGGAACGTTACCACAAATTACCCAGCAGCCAGGGTTAGTACATACATACCTACGTAGTGTTAGAGTGTGATTGGGCTTCTATGTGTAATGGTAGTAAGAATGTTGATTAGCCATAGCCTGAATGTATATACAATACAACACCACTGATGAAAGATCCTATCGCATTCCTGTCTCCTGCACTATATAGGAGTTGTGTGAGCTTGGTGTGGTGTCTGGGGCGGACCTGACTGTGGAGGCAGCTCTCACTAAACTCTCCTTCCTCCTCGGACAGACACACCTCAGCGTCCACAACGCCAGAAAGGTATGATACGTGCATGCTTAGTCTTAAACGACCAAGTAATCTATCTTCCTTGGGCAGTTGATGGCTAGAAATTTGTGTGGAGAGTTGACTCCTCTTACGTCGGCTTTATAGCTGAACAGTGCTCCCACCAGTTAATTTATGCAGCAAAGCAGTTCTGATGAACCTACTTCAAAATTGTTATGACCGTGACATTACTACATCATCTTTTCAAATTGATATATATATAATATAGCCAGCATTACCGTGATCAATATATTATATCTCACTATCAGTTTTTGTCAGCTCTGGTGATTTGTTGTAATTGCATTAGACTGTTCCCCATCAGGGTGTAGACCATTGGATGCAGTACCTTTAGAACAGCTTTCAACAGTACCTTTAGAATACACAGCGGCAGTCAAAGTGCAGCTTTCAACAGTCATTTCTCCTCGTAAGTCCTCCTCCATTCTCTAAACACCAATAAACACTAAGTATAATATAGTGCACCTCAAGCAATTGTCGTTACCTTTCTGACGTCGTGGACACTGAGGTGTGTCTGTCCGAGGAGGAAGGAGAGTTTAGTGAGAGCTGCCTCCACAGTCAGGTCCGCCCCAGACACCACACCAAGCTCACACAACTCCTGCAAACAACACTGAAAAAACCTTTCGAAGAAGAAGAAGAAGAGGCAGGCACACCTCTGACGCAGTGTGTGTGGTCCCATGAGGACATTGGGAGCAGTTTACCACCACCACTCCCCTCCCACAGGCTTGTGCGACCTTGTCCAACAGAGGCCGCTGCGTGGGAAAGTGTCCTGCTCCGTATGTCTGTAGAACAGCTCCTTTCAGTGGAGGCTGCAGAAATGTCTCTACCTGCACGTTTCACAAAAAAGTATTAGTAGGTGTTTAGAGGGAAAATTGATGAACACTTTATTAAGGGTTTTGTTGTACCTACCAGTTGCGGAGTCATCCCAGGAAATAGAGTAAGTGTCCCCACGTCAGGACACATTGCTGAATGAGCCTTAAATTTGAGGTCTCGGCATCTTGCATGGTGACCAGCAACTGTTGGGTATACAGTATATAGATTAGCATGATCATCTACAAGCCAACTGTCCAGAGGTCTAATACACTCTAGACTGTGACTAATACAAGTTGCAGAGGGATCTGGTAGACAGTATATAGATTAGCATGATCATCTACAAGCCAACTGTCCAGAGGTCTAATACACTCTAGACTGTGACTAATACAAGTTGCAGAGGGATCTGGTAGACAGTATATAGATTAGCATGATCATCTACAAGCCAACTGTCCAGAGGTCTAATACACTCTAGACTGTGACTAATACAAGTTGCAGGGCTCTGGTATACAGTATATAGATTAGCATGATCATCTACAAGCCAACTGTCCAGAGGTCTAATACACTCTAGACTGTGACTAATACAAGTTGCAGAGGGATCTGGTAGACAGTATATAGATTGGCATGATCATCTACAAGCCAACTGTCCAGAGGTCTAATACACTCTAGACTGTGACTAATACAAGTTGCAGAGGGATCTGGTATACAGTATATAGATTAGCATGATCATCTACAAGCCAACTGTCCAGAGGTCTAATACACTCTAGACTGTGACTAATACAAGTTGCAGAGGGATCTGGTAGACAGTATAATAACTAACTTGAGACGTTCATGCCGAGAGTGGCAAGAGTTGGGAGGTTGGGAGAGGAATAAGGGGAGAAGGAGGTGGCACTTGTCTTTGAGGTCCTGTTGCCACGAAGCAGTTGATGACCAAAGTAAATGCATACCTGGAGGGTTGCACGGAATGGTAGTCAATCATGGGCAGAGGGTTAATCAAACCTCCGGGATATGTGCATATCCAGAACCAGCCATTAGAAGAGCCCCCAGCATGTTTCCATGGGCATCACTTCTTGTTTCAGACAGTGGCAGCTGAGGTTGTCAAAGATCTGTGTGCAATAATGACCTAGCTAGTAGCTACCTGAGCTCCAGTGAGGATGACAGGTTTCCCGAGATTCTCCAACATGAAGGAGAGAGCCGAGGCAGTGTAGCACATGGTGTCTGTCCCGTGGAGTATCACAAATCCATCAAACTGCTCGTAGTGCTTCTCTATGTCTCTGGCCAGCTTTGCCCAGTCATCCATGTTCATATTACACGAGTCCATTAGAGGGTCGTACTCAGTGATGCAATATAAGACACGATGCTTGGAGTCCCTGACAAACCTGAGTGGTAAGAAAAACAAGAATCCCACGTGGAATTGAGGTGTTTTGCAACTTACGGGAGTGGGATGGGCTGAAAGGGCTCAAAGCAATGTTTATCATCTGTAGTAATGCAGTAGTCTTTGTCGTATAGGGTGGGGTAGGTCTTGATCTTGGTCTGCAGAGAGCCGAGGGTATGCCAATCATATCCTGGGTGGAAAAGTAAACACGCAAGCCTGGTGTGTAATGTACACGCATGCGCGTATATCATCAAAGTGAGTCCAGCCTGCGGTAGCTGCGAGTGCATTGTTAGTTTCACACACACAGGAACAAAAACTACTTCTCGATCAACTTGCCTCTTTTCTCGTCATTCCACACCATCCCGAACGTGCCTCCGCTGTAGATCACCAGCACTTTCGCCACCATGCTTGCAAATTGCATGCACACACAACAGCGCTGCGCGCTTAAGCGTGCTGCAAGGTAATTATATTGCGCAGGCTCAGCAGAAACTCCGCAGTTCGCCCTCTCGGTCGGTCTATCTCTACCGCATTTCTGCAGCAAAACCTCCACAAGATGAAGGTATATCCATAATGCTGCATTCAGCAACCCATATAATTTTTTACCTTGCGTCATTTACAGGTATTTGCAGCTCTTCTTTTCGGTGAGTTAGAACCTATACCAGTAGCTAGGCAACTTCAGTCTGGTTTTACGGAGCTCACAAATGGTGCGTTTTTTTATCGCAGTCGGCTCGCTGTCGGTGGTTGCGCAAGCCGAGCTACCGCAAGGCACGGAATATTTCGGAGCCTTTTTCTGTCCTCCAGCTCCTGAGGACTCGGACGTGGCAGAATGCTCCGCACCCTGCGGTGGATCAGATGAGTGTGCTGGAGACGGCATGCTCTGCTGTCCACTCACCCAAGACTGCCGGATTTGCCGTCAAGGGATCCCCAGTAATGACGGAGCGCTAGTGTGTCGCACTGAGGATGAAGAGGAGGTCGCTCCACTAACTATCACTCTGGACGAAGCGGAGTGTGAATACTGGTGGGTGGCTGTGTGCTATAAAGTTGATACACACAATAATTATGTAATATGTAACAATGCCTGAATTTTTTACACTCCCTGGGGAGGTATATTATAGTGTTTGATATCATTACGCCCGTGTAGTGTGTGTGTCAACGGCATGTTCTACTGCAATGAACTGGAGGAACTGGAGGATGGAACATGTCCAGATCTGCCTCCGCCTACCGAGGGGGCCGTTTGCAGCTATGAGGAGAGGGAGGTTCCACCTACGGAATTCACTGTCATTAGATCTGAAGAAGACTGTGACATCTGGTCAGTCGTGGCTGTTCCATTGTTCTCCTCCCCTTCTCTCCTAGCATCACTCTTGTTTTACTGTCTCTGTCCTTTCACTGCAGCATCTGTGGGAATGGAGTTCTCTTCTGCAGAAGCTGTGAACCAGGTCACCTGATTAATTAATTAGTAGTGTTTGCATACAAAAGTTAGCTATGGTGTTTTGTTGAGAATGCTGAAAGCCAATGCAGTGATCTAGCTTAGTTTACAATACAATCACCATAACCAGTGCAGTGTCTTGCAATATCCCCAGTTGACTTTCCTGGAAATGCATGTTGCAACAACCTATTATTGAGCAAAGTGTTGCTCTGAACTTTGTGTACACCATTGTTCATTGTCTGATCTGTTTGTCTCTAGATGTAACATGTGAGTATGGGGGACACAGACTGAGACTTGGAGAAACTGTATTCTCTAATGGTGACTGCAGTCTCTGGTAAGACATGCAAATGTATAATTATTACGACAAGTGAAGTATTACTCCATTTCTCTCTATAGCACCTGCATGGAGAGTGGAGAAGTTGAATGTGCAACGCAGGATGACTGCAGTAAGTCCGATGCATGCATGGCCTGTGGACATAAGACCATGAGGGACAATAATACCTTGTTTCTGCTCAGCTCCAATGTGTATGTACCGCGGCGAGGAGGTGGCAGTTGGAGATACGGTACCGTCTGAGGACGGCTGCAATGAATGGTATCGTATTCCATGTTAGTCTACTGCAGGTGGCATAGTTTCGTTGTTTTTTCCCCCAGTACTTGTTTGGATGATTCCACACTGTCTTGCACTGAAAGAGCATGCGGTAAGTGAAAATTTCTCCTCGGTTATGTGTGTGCTCATTCCCTTACCTTGGCTATGGCAACAACTAGAAAGGTCTTCTCTCTAAGCAGATGTAGCTAGTTTACTTGGTAAAATATTCATAGAAACAGCGCAGCATGCTTTTTGCCCCCCAGCAACGCCCCTTAGGGTCACTCTTGACTGGCACTAAAGGTAGAAACAAGCTGATGTAACTGGTACACAGATGAATAAGGCATGTGTCTTATATTCATAATCACATGGGGAATAAAGACAGATGGTTGCGGTTGGCTCACCTCCTGTTTACGCAGCTACCATTGTTCAGTTGTTACGTGGTTAAACACAACACATCTAGCAAACATTTAGAGGTGTTTTGGCAGGTTTTGGTCATAAACATTTTGTAGTAAAGATCTAGATGTACAAGGTTGTACATTGCAACACAAAACTGGGTTAGCATGCTGGGTATAAAGTAGTTATAGACATTCTATCGAGAAACAAGGGAAGTCACCGAGTTTAGTGCATGTGTCTGCAATGTTATGCACTTCTAGAATTCCAGCCACTCTATAAACTAACCAGCTCATGAGTACCATATAGACACTTCTTTCTTTACTTCAGTCCCTCCTTTCCCCCCTACCCCTCTCCTTGTCACCCATGGTGCAGAGTGCGAGAATGGAGAGGGCGAGTCCGTTGCTCCCAGAGTCCGTGTGCTAATGCCAGGTGTTTTGCCCATCAAAACGCTACCTGCTACAACGACTACTGCGGTGGATGCAACACTCGCTGGATGCTGGATGGAGAAGATGTGACTGAGACATGCAGTGAGTTCTCCCAGCTCAGTACACTCACACATACAGTGTTTCCCTCACATTAATAGTTGAACAATGTTTGCATGCTCTTTAATGCGTTATAGTAGTGACTTTTTCCCCCACTGCAGTGGGGGAGGAAACTAGTGAACCCGAGCTCACCCACATCCCAACATGTCCTGCTGACGCATTGGATACCTGCGACGAGCAGTGCTCTGACCATGATTCTGCCCCGACACGCAGCTCTGCTGTCGAGGCTGCGGCTCTTCCTGCCAAGTCCCATCAACCTGCCCAGTTACAGTGTCCCCCTCATGTGCCCACGTCAGACCGTGGTACTCGACGAAGACAGCCTCACCTGTGACATCCAGTGCCAGTACAACGACCAGTGCCCCGGGGAGAAAATCTGCTGCTACAGTGGATGCTCCTCCTCCTGCCAGTACGGCGTGCCCCCTCCCAATTCCTGCACCGTCGTCCGACGGCTTCTGGAAGACGACAGAGATGAACCAACTTCTGATGAAGACGAGCCTCCACTGGGCGAGTTTTTGCCAGGCTGCCATAGGGAAGGGTTCTTCAACCCAGTCCAGGTCTCCGAAGCAAACAGGTGGTGTGTGAATGTGGTTACTGGCGAGCCCATTGGATCTGCCTACACTGCCAGTGATGGCCTCACCCTCACCTGTCCCAGTACGTGTCCAAGTGCTTATTGTCTCTTTGTTGCTTCTCTCCAAACCAGTGTGTAATATTTTTCTCTATACAATCTTCAGATTGTACCCACAATGGCCGAGTGTTCTATGTTGGACAATCTTTCAACGATGAGTGCAATGACTGGTGTGTTACACCCACCACAGGATTGCAATGTTACAGTCAATATTTTTCTTCCCACATGTCACACCACCAACAGCGTATGTACGGAGACGGGTGTGGCAGTTTGCACACGTCGAGCCTGTTTGGATCCCTGCGTCCTACCAGCGTCACCTGGAACATGTGAAGACAGGCAGAACCGCTACTTTTTCGACAGAGACTCGCGGTTCTGCCAGAAGTTTGTCTACAGCGGCTGTGGAGGCAACGCCAACAGATTCTCATCTGTTTACAACTGTCTTCATGCATGCGACTCTGAGAGTCAGTACAAAACTACATTACACCCCTGTGTGCATTATGATACTGTTTCCATAGGTGTGTGTCTGTTGGACTGGGACGAGGGAGAACGCTGCAATGATGAAGAGGACAGTGCTAATCCCACAAGAGATTTGTTCTATTACTATAATGCAGAGGAAGGTGCATGCAGCTCAACGGTTGGATACAGATGTGGCGGCAATGGAAATAGGTTTCACAGCGGCATTGACTGCTTGCGGACTTGTGACCCATCCAGTAAGTAACCGTGGAAGGAATGAAGTTTACGGTGGTACGGGGGAAGCACCATAATTATTATTATTAAACTGATACCCCTGTACAGATCCTGGGCCTACAGATGTCCATGGAAACTCTTGTTGGGTGAGGTCATAGCTGAGATCACATGATCGTCATGTGACACTGTGTCTTTGATGTCTGCAGGAGATTGCGTGTGACACCCCTTTCTGTGGAGAGGGGGTTCAGCCTGTCGCTAGTGACGATTTCTGCTGTCCTGTCTGCCCCTATGGTATGACAGGGTTCTCAATTTGAAACAAAGGGACTGAGAAATGATGGGTGATTGGGATCCAATTCTGTTTCTGTGATATAGAACAAGAGTGTGAGGATGACGAGTTCCGGTGTTTGGACGGCTCTTGCATCCGAGCCAGGCTGGAGTGTGATGGGCTGAGTGACTGTGATGATGGTTCTGATGAGATAGATGATGGGTGTTCCCCCTTCATCAGTAAGTCTTCTTTACCTCATCAGTATGTTGCCAGAGTGTGTCAGACATGCTTCACTTTTAGCTGTGCAACAAATGCTGTGTGTTATTATAATGGTTCATTGCAGTTGCTTGTGAGTTCCGGTGCTCTGATGAGCAGTGCGTGCCTGAAGACTATGTCTGTAATGGAGTGTTGGAGTGTGACAATGGACGTGATGAGGTTGATTGTGATGTTGAAGGTATGTAATGAATCCTCTTTCTTTTCATTTCATCAGGCATTTTCAATAGTTCCGCAGGCTCCTTCTTACACATTATTTGAGTGCCCTGAGTCTAGAGACTTGCTCGGAGACTGTGACGAGAGCGAGTGTATGGTCAACACAGAGTGTCGGGAAGGCAAGATGTGCTGCCTCAATAACTGCAACCAGCGTTCCTGCACAGAGCCACACACATCTGATATCGCTGGCTGCAGAGCCATCGCTCAGTATCTCAGTACCAGCAACGCCAGCTACATTCCCCAGTGTGACTCAGTCGGACAGTTCACACCGCTCCAGTGTACTGGGGAGGGAGAGAATAAGTTGTGCTGGTGTGTCAACATCATCACTGGCAATCCTTTCACCGAGCTAAGCAGTGACGACGATATTGACTGTCGACGTATGTCATGTTGTGAAATTATCCCACTGCCTGATTCTCTTTTGCTTTCTCATTAGCTACCTCCCAATTTCCAACATTGTTACTATTTTGTGCAGACCGTTTGTGACTCTCTCTGTTTTTGCTGTGTAGGTTGTGACTACAGTCGCTCTAGATATTATCCTGGAGATGTATACACAAAAACAGATGACTGCAACACATGGTGGGTCACATTTTTATTCAGTTTTGCACACTCCTATCCTTTTTCTTCACTGCTAGTGTGTGTGACAGCTCAGGGGAATCAATATGTGGCCGCAGAGCCTGTACGGAAGGTTTGTATAAACCGGCAGTTTAATGCATACTCTAAAGCCGCCATTCTCTGCAGAAAGTTGTGAGGTTCATGAGGTCACTATTGACCATGGTGAGACAAAGGAATTTGACTGCGTAATATGGTGAGCAACTCCACCCACAATAGAGAGCAATGCCAGCTGTTCTTTGGTCCATATTGCAGCACTTGTTTGTATGGGCTCAACTGCACCAGAAAGGATTGCTCGGGCATCGGAGTTGTACGGGAAACGTGAGTTTTGCTGTGTGCCCCATGTGTGCAGTGTCTGTATTTGTCTCTATGCTAAAGTGTGCAAGTGGAGATGACGTTTAGCGGAGAGCTTCCATCCAGTGAGGAAGAGCAAGAAGAAGTAGAACGGTGGGCAGCCTATAGTGTATCTATTTTGTACTCTTCCTTCTTTTCTGCACAGTGGTGTAGTAAGGTCAATACTGGGAATGTATGGAGAGTCTATGGACCTTGATGAGAGCCAGGTGGAGATAGATGAGGTATAATAGCTGTACTACCTCAATGGATATTGAAATATTTATTGGGTTTATTTACAGCTCCGCCAGGGTAGTATAATTGTGGTGGTGGAGTTCAAAGACACAGAAAGACGACACTGGAGCCAATGTCACTATCCTTGTGGTCCAACTGGAGAAAGATGTATGTGTGTGGTGCAGTGTTACACAACTAAAGCAGGGACTCATTCTCCACCTTAACTTAAAAGCTACATAGACCAAGGGTTGAAGCGGTTTTATTGCCCGTATTTCCTCCCTCTCTGTCTGCAGTATGAAGATGGGGTCCTGGTGATCAGAAATGGTAACAAGGCTTATGTGCCAGCTGGGCAGTTCAGTGCAGAGACTGTCAGTCAGGAAGACGATGATGAGGACGAACATGAGTTGTTTTGGTGGCACTGGCTCCTCATCGGACTGGCCGGCGCAGTTCTTGTT
>CASHTH010001799.1:0-11512 GCA_030341885.1 Geodia barretti
AGAAAAGGAAGGTCTTGCCAGTATTTTTTCATAAAGAAATTTCACGATTATGTGTTTGGCCGTCATTCCTTTCGTTGGCTTTTTCTCATCACCACAGACGCGCTCTTCTTTTTATGTTTTCTCGATTTTCGACCTGTACTCCTATCTATTCTTGTTGTCCGTCGCTGTCCCCTCACTTCCTCCTTCATCTTTCTCCCCCGCTTTTTTCTTAAGTTTTGCCGTTCTAACTACTAACTACGAGTATCGTACTGCTATGTGCAAACACAACGCGCCTGCAACGCTGACGCTTTAAACGGGGAGTCGCTTACACTGCCGTGAACAGCCTCGAGTGATTCGAGGACGCCTGAGTCTAGTGCTGTTAGCTGAGCATCTAATGATCTCCGTGTTAGTAGCCAACGACATCAAAGTCTGGACGCAACGAGCCAGAAGTTGGCAAGAGTTCTGCAGTACATTCACAGGGCTGGCCAAGTGATGGGATCCTGAGCTGGACCTTATTCGTCACGTCACTTGGAGCTTTCCAGCTATGAGGCTGTATCATGTGAGGAACATGTTGTAGTGATTCTCCACAGCAGAGAAGCAGTTCTGCAAGAGCTGCATGAAGGACACCCGGGATCACACGTATGAATCCTTGCCAGATGTACGTCTGGTGGCCGGGATTAGTGCAGATATGAAAATCTGTGCGCCTCTGCCATGATTGTCAACAAGTAGTCTTCACCACCCCACTTGCTCCATTCACCTGTGGAAATGGCCTACTAGACCTTGGGTGAGACTCCATCTTGAATTTGCGGGTCCATTCCAAGGCAAAAACATCCTTATTGCGGTTGATGCACATTCTAAATGGATTGAAGCTGTTTGCACTCCGACCACGTCTTCTTCTTGTGTCATTGAAGAGCTCAGATCACTCTTCGCCAGGTTTGGGCTGCCGGAGATGGTGGTCACAGATAATGGAACTTGTTTTGTCAGCTCAGAGTTTGAGCAATTCCTCCGGTCAAACGGTATCAAACACACAACATCAGCCCCTTACCATCCTGCTTCAAATGGTCTGGCAGAGAGGGCCGTGCAAACGGTCAAGAGAGGTCTGAAAAAGGTCAAAGACGGTACCATCAGTGCTAGACTAGCAAAGGTTCTCCTTACTTACCGGGTTACTCCACAGAGTACACTGACTAGCTCCTCTGAACTTCTTGGGGAGAGACCGCGTACACGCCTCGATCTGCTGAAACCCAATACGGCGGAGAGGGTGTAACGCAAACAACAGCAACAAAAAGCACAACATGATTCACGTGGTAAATCTCGAACTTATCGTATCGGTGACGCAGTTCTTTTGAAGAATTTTACTGGTCCAGGTTGGCTTCCAGGAAAAATCATAGAAACATCTGGTCCGGTGTCATTTCACGTCTTACTGGACGATGGCAGATGCAAACGCTGTCACCAAGACCAGTTACGTCCAAGGGTCACTGACGATGGACCTCCAGACATGTCAGAAATTCCAGTGACACCAACCACTCCTGAAACAGGACCAGAACCCAAGTTAACGAACTCTGATCAACCGAACGTTCGAATGAATCCGACTACAACGTCCGATTCGACCGTTACGACGAATTCATCCGATTCGAACATCCGTCGTTATCCCCGTCGACAACGAAAACCTTGTGAAAGGTTTGAACCTGGAAAAACTTGATATTGTGTATGAACTTTCGTGTCTGTGTGTTATGGCGTGCATGAGTTCTATAATGTATTTGTGTATTGTTTTCCTATTGTGTAATGTTATCATTTCGTATTGGTATGTTTACGTACGGAGGTAACAGATATAATTAATTACTAGTAGGCGAATGCATGGCATTTTTGGCGAGCGGGAGCGAGCACACAACAGGGCCGGCGTCGCCGGTACGGTTTTGTCCGGACCACTTTTATGTGATTGGCTGCGCATGCGCATGTGATGATGAAGAGGGTGTGGCGTCTCGTGGAGCGCGGCAGCTCGCGGCAACGGTCTCTCGTCGGATCGGCGCGGCGGGGTCAGTGTTAACGTAGCCAGCGGTGCCACCTCGCGGCTTTTTCAAATTGTTATCTGTGTATGTATATACTTGACTATGTAGGCCCGGCAAGAGGCCATATTATTGCAGATTGCACCAAACACTCTTACGGACGTAATTTATCGAAACTGGCGTCCTCCGACCGTCGACGGCGGCTACGTCGTCAGCACGGCAATCATCACTGTGAGGGTCTTGTGTTGTTCATGAGTTTGTCTTTGCTTGGTGAACTCTGCTGTGCTGTTGTTGCTGTGTATATGCGGGCGCCTCCAGAAGTTCGCTACGTTAGTGAAGCTCGTTGTTGTTTGTTCTATTTTGTTGCCGGTTCCTTTGGACCTAATAGTGGTACCTACTACGTACTATGTCCACAAGAAGTGGGGACAAACGTCTTTCTCAACCCGGTCTGAAGCCTTCCTTTGTTGAAGATAATAGTGGCTGGTATATTACTGTGGTATGTGGTAGCCTGTCTGGGCAACTTTATGCAAACAAATTGGATGAATCAAAGAAAGCCTTGGGTAAATGCATCTTGGCTAAAGGGACCTGGCACTCTCCACCTGAGTTTGAGGTACTTGGTGGGAGGAAAAGTAAAAAATGGAGACATTCTTTAATGCACCAAGGCAGGCCACTCTGTGAATATGACTTGACTTGCCCTAAAACCCCTACTCTTCCTCAGCCTCAGTTTCAACCTAGACCTTGTAGCCACGTACCAGCAGGGGTGTCTGTACATGATGTTTCGTTGCCACCTTGTTTCCCTGTTGGTTCATTGTCTTCCAACGGTAATGTTTTGACTTCGCCACCTCAGTCGCCTAGGCCACACTTAGTCAACCCCGTTTTGTCTTTTATTAAGGCTTTCCGTCTCAGGAGTGACAAAGATAGCTTAAAAAGAGTAGTTGCAGATTGTTTCAGCTGCGCTGCCATTGATGGTGCCAAGAACTTTGAAGCATCTGTTCTGCTGACAAGCGTAGTCAGCTCACTGCCAACATAGAAGATTTAATTCAGGCTTTCGACACACTTGACTCTTCAGATTCAATTCCCCCCATCTACTGCGAGGCCAATGATCTCCTCCTCATGCCTCCTCTGTCTCTTGATCCAACTGCAGAACAGGTCCAGCAGAACACTAAGGTTTTACAGAATTTGGTATCCAAAGTTGAAAGTCTTGAGAAGATGCTTTCTACTTCGTGTACACCTCCTCAAGAATCAGTTCCCCTTTCGTATGCTAAGGCAGCTTTTGCACAACCATCACATGTTACTCCTCTCCCTCCCCACTAGAGCTCGGCCTGCAAATAACTCTAAACCTTCTGACTCAAGAGCTTGTAATCTTGTTCTTTTTGGGCTTCCTGAAAGTGGTTCGATTTTGGAGCTTAAGTCCGATGTAGATGAGCTTCTTGAGTACCTGACAGGAAAATCCGTGAATATAAATGATGTCTTTCGTCTTGGAAAATACTCTGCTTCTTCTTCCAAACGTCCTCGGCCTATACTGATAAAGCTTGCTACGGCTTGGGATCGCAAGATCATCTTAATCCAAAAGCGTAAACTTAGAGACTACAAAACTCCCCGCCTGTTCTTACGTGAGGATGTTCCACCTGACCATCGATTTCGACAGAAGGCAGAGCACCCTTTCCCCAAGGACAAGGTCTCTGTTTCTGAGAAGCCACCCTCAGTCCCTGCCAGCTCTGGTTCCACTCACTCCGCTGAAACATCAAAGACTGACCATCAGCTCAGAGGTGTCTCTCCTGTAGCCTCTAGTAGCTCTTCGAATCCACCCACTGATCTAACAATAGCACGTTCTGTTTCTCCTGCTCTCTCTCACTCCTCCTCTACCTCTACTGTCCTACAGGGATCTGATCAGCATAATGGCTCCACTTAGATGCTGTAGTTACAACTGTCGTGGTTGGAATAATGGTGTAATTTTCCTAAAAACTATTCTTGATTCCACTGATTTGTGCTTTCTTCAAGAACATTGGCTGATAACAGATCAACTTCATAAAATAAATACTATCAGTGATGATTTTCTCTCAGTTAGTGTAAGTGGTATGGATAGCTTCTCATTGCATGCTGGCCGTCCTTTTGGTGGATGCGCTATTTTATACAGAAAGAGTCTGTCACTGGCAATTTCTCGTCTCCCTACATTCTCAAATCGTTTCTGTGGTATTAGAATTAACACATGTGATGGACAATCTTTTCTCATGTTCAGTGTTTACATGCCTTATGATAATCATCCTTCCTCCTTTACCGATTACCTTAACACGCTTGGTGAGATACATGGGCTCATCGATGCTCACTTCCACACTGGAATCTTTCTAGTTGGCGACTTCAATGTGGACTTTGGTCGCTCCGGTCCACTTGAAAAGTTGTTGTCTGATTTTATGCTGGAACTAGATATGTTGTCTGTTGATGTAGGTCATAGAAGTTCTATCACGTATACTTATGAACGAGATGATGACCTGAGTCGCTCTTGGATTGCTGACGATCTATGTTTTACGGAAGATGACATTATTGGTGCTATTGGTCAGCTAAAGTCGAAAAAGTCTGGTGCTGGCTATGTCATCTCTGAACACCTAAAGCTATCCCGCTCTGTAATTGCCTTACCGCTCTCGCAGCTCTATACCTCAATTGTCCGTCATGGACCACTATTGCGGGATTCGATTCTTGTTCCTGTCCCAAAGAGCAACAAAGATACATCTGTGAGTTCCAACTATCGTCCCATTGCTCTTTCCACCACATTGAGCAAGGTTCTGGAGTGGCTGATTCTCTAAAATTCTGAGTTTTTGTACCAGTAGTCACCTGCAGTTTGGCTTCAAGTCCCACAGCTCTACATCTCTTTGTACGGGCAATGGTTCTTATGTTTATGGTTGTTTTTTAGATGCTTCTAAGTTGTTGATTACAACTTATTTCGTAAACTCCTAGAGCGTGGCCTTCCACTGCTCGTTGTTCGTTTCTTGTTGTCTTGGTATAGCTCTCAAGAATGTCGTGTTCGTTGGGGTTCCTGTCTCTCTGATTCGCTTAGGGTTTCTAATAGTTCGTCAGTGAAGTGTTCTCTCTCCTCTTGTTTTTGCTGTGTATCTGGATGGTTTGTTGTCTGAATTGGTTGAAAGTGGTGTTGGTTGTTATTGGAAAAATTTGTTTGCTGGGTGTTTATGTTACGCTGATGACATTGTTTTACTCGCTCCTTGTCCCTCTGCTCTAAGAATCATGTTGAACATTTGCTGCAACTATGCCTCCTGTCATGGTCTGGAGTTCAACACCACCAAGTCACAATTAATCTGCTTTCGGCATTCTCCGCGACAAGAATACCCTGTATCAATATACATGAATGGTAACCAACTGCAATTCTCTGACAAGGTATCTCATCTCGGCCACATTCTTACCGTCAACCTGCGAGACAAAGACGACATCATAAGAGCCACCAAAGATCGAATCGCAAAGCCAACTACGTTCTCAGTTCCTTTAAATGTGTCAATCAATCTGTCAAAAGTTTTCTTTTAAAATCATTCTGTTTATCCCTGTACGGTTGCGTTCTCTGGTCTCTCTCCACTCCTGATATAAATATAATTCAAGTGGCACTAAACCATCACCTACGGCGGATCTGGAAGTTGCCTCGCAACTCTCACACAGCTGTTTGTCATTGCCTCGGTCAGGTTCCTGCCATCAGAAACATCCTCCTCAAGCGTTTCATGTCATTTCGCACATCTGCTCTCTCCTCATCTTCTCCCCTTGTTGTATCGGCTGTTATCTTTCTTATATCTTCACAGGCTACAACAATATAATTATAATTACATGCAAAATTTTATTCTGATCAAGATGTATTGTCTGCTGTCAGTTTATTCGTCAATATTTTGGTTTTCATTCACCTTTTGAATCCGTTGTTTACGAAATCTCAACCTCATGATTACTCTTTTATTACGTTATCAGAGCAGAGCAGGCCAGTGGTCGGTCCAGGAGCCCGTAAGCCCTCGGTTGGGGAAGGGATAGAGTCCAGAAGGTCACTGGTCTCCCTATCACTCTACTCACATCATCTTCTTTTTCTATGTTGTATGTCTTTGCACCTGTGGTGGTGTGTATATCAATCAATATTATTATTATTAATTATTATTATCATTATTATTATCGCTAGTAATGATGACGGTTGTATATACTTACGCTACAGTATATACACATTGGGCTCGCTCCGCTCGCCCAAAGAATTTCCGCCTAGTAATATTGCGTGAAAACTCGGCGGCGCGCGCTCTAATTTCTGGCCGGCACACGGCCACGGGGCCATTCTGGCACGCTATAGTCTGGTGCCCAGGCCCTTCACAAAATATAAGCGCACGCGCGTAAACGCATGCGCGAGAGTGGGAGAAGGGTCTGGTAAATACTATGCCACTCCACGGGGCAAGGCTGGAATGCTGGAAAAGGTGTTGGTATGTAATTACTAACCGCACAGGTTCCGCGTGTGTCCGTCAAGGTGTGCCTGTAATACAACGTCACGTTTTATGGTAATGGAGCTAGAGCAAGCGATCGACAAGGCTGTTGAAGCAGTTGGTTTGCAGTAACTCAAGCCTCTACAGCGCCATGTAATAAGCTAGTTTGTGTGACCGTAAATGACGTTTTTGCGAGTCTTCCTACGGTTTTGGCAAGTCTTGCAGCCAGGGGTCTACGAGCTTTAGAGTCAAGCAGGCTTGCTCCGCAGGCTCTGCAAGTACTGGTCCATCCGTCAAAAAAGTAGAAAGTCTACTTGTGTGCACGCACGCGCGGTATATAGTATTATAGCGCATAATGATATTCATCACAGTTGGGTGTGACCTCAACCACTCGCGATAAGTGGTTGCTGGCCGGGCCCGTGGGAGAGGCATAGTTATTTACCACCAGACCCTTCTCCCGCTCTCGCACATGCGTTTATGCGCGTGCGCTTATAATTATTTTGTGAAGGGTCTGGGCACCAGACTAGGCACGCTACAGAGGAAGCTTCTACTCTCCGCTGGGTCACGAAAACTGCCAGTCAACATCGTAGCTTATCTTGACCATGTCTGATCAGGTAGGCGGGGGTCATAGTGGAGTCTATGTAGACCTGCATTCTGTTGACCAGTACTATTCGCACCCTACTTTGCTTGCCGCCCCGATTGGTCATGATCGGAGCTAGAATCGTCTAGGATGCTTGCCGCCCGGATGGATCATGATCGGCGTCAGACCTCGTCTAGGGCTAGGACTAGGGCATCGATTAGTTGAGTCTGTCGAACCCCTAGCCCTAGACGAGGTCCGGCTCCGATCATGATCCATCCGGGCGACAAGCATCCTAGACGAGGTCCGGCTCCAATCATGATCCATCCGGGCGGCAAGCATCCTAGAGGTCCGGGCTAGGGCCCTAGGTGCTAACCGAAAAAATTCAGGAATGTCACAAAAGAATGCAGGTATATAGTACACAGTAGTAGTCTGCATCTGGCGTAGCCTGACCCCACCCTCAAGGGGTCAGGTGAACCGCGTATCATAGACTTGTCGCTCAGGAATGCAGGCGCGCGATCCACGGCTTGGATGACAATAGCCTTGTATCCCAACTTTTTCACTGCGCCAGTAGCCGCGGCTGTCACGTCTTTCTCTCCGCCGCCTTCATTGCCGCCGCCTTCATCAAGTCTATGATACTTCCCGAGATTTGAGGGTGGGGTCAGGCTACGCCAGACTAGACTCCACTATGACCGTAGGCGGGTGTAGGTCATCATGGAAACAAGCCTTTTATATATATATGCAAGAGCAACATTTTGGAAGTGGGGCATGTTCCTATTACCATCGAATATTCTTCCAGGTGGGGATTGAAGACTTTGCCGAAGTCCAGGCGGCTCTGTGGGCCGCCAGATCAAAATGGTACAACATCGGCATTCGGCTGAAACTAGATGTTCGTGAGCTGGACAACATTGATGCTGAGACAAGGTTTGGTCTGGATGACAAGTTCAACCTCATGATCAAGACCAGGTTTAACAAGATTGAGCCATGCACCTGGAGAGATCTCTATGATGCATTAAATCACCCTACTGTTGCCATGTCTGATGTGGCAAATAGGCTTTCAGCAAAGCTAACTGGTAGGTTTAGTATGTACCTACAGTCAGTATCCTGATGCAATAATTATTCTACTACGTATCAACAGTTGAAGTACCCAATACAAAGGCTGGAGATGCAGCATTAGGCCACTCCAAGTTGTATACCGGTTTCTGATCCGCCGCCCGCACCCATTTCAAGAGAATGCAGTTTTGAACTGCGCATGCTGTGCTGTGTGTACTGCACTTGTCTCGTTTTGACTGTCTTCCCACTATGATTTTTTGTGGTCATATTATTACTAATGAGTAAACCCACCAGCCCGCATCTTGACTTGAAAATGCCCTTACCAGAAACCGGAATGCAACTTGGAGTGGTATCCATGAGCAGTAATCACTGACTGTGGCCAATACCTCATTTGACAGTGGAAACACCAAAGGTTACACAGGCATAGACAGGGTTGTTTTCATTAAGGCAGTCAGCAATTTTACTATCCATTGTTCTCGCAGTCATGTTTTTTTCCCACTGAGGCAGCCACTAGCCTTGTTCTCTCTCCAAGTGCACATATTTTATGCCACAGAGAGGGATTTATTGTGCGCACAGAGAGGGGGAGTAAAGTTTGTGCACGCGGAGGGGGGGGCAAAGGTCATGCGAATAAACTATGTGCGCAGAGAGGAGGAGAAAAATAAATTGTGTGTACCAGTGTTTCCCGCAGGGTAATATTCAAACAGGGTGGTTATGAATTATTAATTACCTCAGCTTTCACATTACTTGTTACTCAAGTTTCAAAGTATATACTTCCTGTTGGGAAATCCCCTACTGGCCTAAGTGCTACTCTCTAAGCAGCGCATTACCAGGGGGGTATATATATATAGGACAATATCACGACGTGTGAGCAATTTTTGCTGAATCAGCACTCCCGAATGTATGGGCTTTCTCGTTCAACCAGTCTTCAAGGAATTTTCGGCAATCTAGGCCGTGGCTGAAGTTTTTCTCTTGACAGAGTGAAGGAGGCACCTTAGAAGATCAAAAATCTTGGTGGAACCCACGGTGTAGACACAACTCTTTTTTTTGCTAGCAGCATATGAATGGGAGTGCCTAAGCTTGCGACTTTTTCTTCCAGCGAAGCGTTAGCATCTGGCCTTGACTTCCACTCCCGTCTACTACCATTTGACTCAATCCAAGGTACGTCAGGCTATTCAAATGTTCCAATTGTGCTCACAAATATAGCAAGCTATGAGAGTAGACAGTGGATAACCTTAGGCCAAGCCACGCAGCCAAATTGTTGTAGCTAGCTACTCCACAGATACCTTGTAGAATTCCGTGAAGAAAATCCGCTAAGACTTGTGCTTTGTGTCGATCATACCGTTTCTACAACGGTTTCTTGCATGAGGAGCACTTTTCGATAGCCTGTTTGTCTTGAGACTTGGTAACGGTGTTTTGCAAGGACGTGGGCACGAGGGCGAGTACCAGCCCATGTCCTCAGACTTCCTCTCTCTTTAGTAACCATATCGCTTACTATGCATGAACGCTTATGAGCATTGGCATGTATGGAACGCGCGTTTTTGTCATGTGGTTCTTACGTAACTACGCAAGCTTGTCCTACCCCCCCTGGCGCATTACTGCTCACAGTGCAGTGTAACCACGCTAGTTACATTTTACGCCTGCAAAATAATTGTACACGCCCATTTTCGGGATTTTTCAATCCGGGCGGAGCACCCGGTTGTTATAAAGCTGCAGAAACACTGGTGTACGGAGAGGGTGAGCCTAGGAACGAGACTAGCATGTCTCTAACACCAGTGGGTTTTACATTTCTTGCTATTTGAGGGGGTTGAATCCAAGGATTTTTATGTCTGTCCCCTTTTCCCTCTCCTTCTGACTTTCATCTGGCGTGTCACCACCCAAACCAGTAGTAATCACAGCTCTATCTTGGCTTGTATTAAGTTTTGGACTGATAAGAATTGTTTGCCTCCGTTCACACTGTGGGGGGACGAGTACTCAGTCCAGCATTGCCCCAGATGCTACTTGCTTTATCGCTGCCAGCCTAGCATGAAACAGGCTTTAGCTAGACCATGTAGTGTGGCCCACAATATCATCTGTGCTATGCATATTTTGCCTTATTGCAGGTCAAAGTTCATGCTGCCATTTTACTTGCGCACATCCCAAAGCACTAAAGTGCAAACCCTCGGCGAACTGCGCATGCGAGTTACTGCTAATTGATGGGCTGGACTATTTGTACTCGTGGTCTCCCGCTAGTTATATACCTCACAAAGAGTCTGACACAGGCTAGCTACAGTAGTAGATAGCATACGGTAGTCGACACATGCCATTCGTTGTGACATTCTGAGTATGGTGCCTGAGCCCCCAAGGTACACAGAGCGGGGAGCGGATCAGGTTGCGGTAAGCCCAGTGCGATCACATCTCTCTCGTCTAATACACTCATGTGCACCACTAATGGATGGTTGGACTACGCTACGTTGCCTGGGACTGTGCCAGTTTCTCGCGCTCGAACGCTGTCGTTTCAGAAAAATCGCCATTTTGTTTTTCATGCGCTTGTAGCACTGAAGTGTTTGGTATCGCTCTTAGGCCACCTCGTAGCCTGTAGTGCGAGAATAGTCAGACACACACACACACACACAGAGACCGACTACTGTAACCCTCGCTGCGCATGCGCGCCGAGGGTTCCTTTCATCATTTAGCTACCACCACGCCCCAAAACGATCGTCACCCCGATTACAGGAAAAATTGTTTTGACACACGAAAGTCAAATGGCGCGCGTGCCATAGGGTGCCTAATAGAGTACACTGATCGGTCTCTTCCAAGTCCTGGTACTACTACTATACTGGTTTCAAGTAAGCTAGTTAATCTTTGAACTCTCGCACCTGGATCAGGAAGTAACGTTGCAGTGAAAGTTACGTGCCTCATAACTGGTCGTCGCCTTAAATCCAAGATTTGATTAGTTCCCCTTGATTAGTTTCCCTTGAGAAGCTTTCGTCGCTTGATAACAATCTTAGCCGTAGAAATTCGTCGCAAGGTAAAAATAATTTTATACTGGCTAGCTCTAGCTGCATAGCAACAGACGTGGGTCCTCTGGGTATGCGGAACGGTGGGGTCCACTCACCTGCCAGCGGACCACACCCATTTTTGCCCGGCCGATGGCAGTCCATTCTGGAGTCCCCCTATCAGTCACAATGTTACAAAACTAGCGATGCAATTTCAGTCCCTGGATACTGCGTTAGATGAATAGAACCCCCACAGCCTGCTGGCATGAAGAAGCTAGAGAAGGTTTCAATAATGCTCGAAAATGCCACGAGCGCGCCGTGGTGTCCAAAGTGGGCAGTCGCTGCTAAAATGTTGCGGCACCTATTTGTCATTGAAACCACCATTCTAGAGTTGTTCTGCTGCTTTTACATTTTTTGAGGCATGCAGTTCTGAAGCATATTATTTGTCTATAAAGATGTAGTATGTATGTTTTCACA
>CASHTH010001800.1:0-51333 GCA_030341885.1 Geodia barretti
GAATCACAAAGAAGTTTCTGGAAGACAGGAGGTTCAGCAGCCACTACAAGGAAGGGGTCTTCAGCTGTGACGATCTGATCCACCTGCTGGAGGAGCTGCTGGTGTTTGCCAGGCTGTGGAACGAGGAGGGTCCAGAGACCTGGTTCATGCCGAGCGTCCTCCGACACATCTCTGCCAGCGACATGGAAAAGAGGTGCTCGTCAGCGGGAGCCCAAGTGGTGGACTTCCCCGACGGTGGTCCCCAGAGTGGCGTCTTCTGCTCCCTCATGTCCCACGTCCTCTCTCCTGAAAACCACAGCCCCTACTCCTGGAAGCTGCATCTCTCGTCGCAGGAGCCTTCGTGTCTGTATCGCGACTGCATCAAGTTCGAGGTCCCCAAGTATCCCGGGTCAGTGACCTTCGTTGACCGCTACGAGTACTTCGAGGTTCACATGTTCACCTCAAAGACGTGGGAGAAGGAGCTGTGGGGGCACGTGAGAAAGGCTGTCTTTGGTGGGATCGAGACCGTGGTCGATACTCTGGGCTACTCCAACAACAAGCCACAGCCGGCAATCGTGTGTCCGAGAACCCACACTGACAGACCACACCCAGCCTTCATCAAGGACAAGGAGTGGATCTGCACCAGCAACAGTGAAGTGTATGGAGACCTGACCACCAAATATCTCTGGATTCAAACTCCATGTGAGTCATAGTTTACAGAAATTGAGCATTGGATCATTCTTTGCTGATGTTCGTATAATTATGTATGATGTAACATTTTGCAGGCGAACCCTCTCAGACCTCCTCAGCCTCAGTAACTACAGGTGATGCTACTACTGCAGAACAAAGGACACATGGTATGATTGCTGAGCGCATTAGCGTGAGGCAACTACTCCGGGTTGTCGATATGCGTACGTACGTGGCAGTCGTGCTTAGGAATGTCAATTAGTCACCAAAAGGAAGTGTAACTTTTGCAGGCGAACCCTCTCAGACCTCCTCAGCCTCAGTAACTACAGGTGATGCTACTACTGCAGAACAAAGGACACATGGTATGATTGCCGAGCGCATTAGCGTGAGGCAACTACTCCGGGTTGTCGATATGCGTACGTACGCGGCAGTCGTGCTTAGGAATGTCAATTAGTCACCAAAAGGAAGTGTAACTTCCGTCATTCGTAGGAAGTCTAGCTTCCGGCGTGCGCGCAGATTCGTTGGAAGTCTGGCTTCGCGCGCAGTCAGTAGAGCGCGCGCACGAGTGGCCTCAGTCGGACTGTTTGGGTGGTATTGGCTGACAGGCGCGAGGCAAAATATGCGTGTGCGCATTCCTAGTAGGTACATACTTCAATGCATTTGTCCTTACATATACCATTTTGTATTTCGCCTTTGCTTGCGTATTTTGATTCATGTATGAACTTTGGCTTACAGATGAGTCATCTGTGGAATCCTCGACTGCTGCAACATCAATTCCTTCTGCAAGTGATGCTCCCCTTCCTGCCCCTCCCACTCCAGAGACAAAACCACTTGGTAACCATAATTTGTGTGTGCACGTTGAAGATTTGAACCCCTGGTAAAATTGTCGAAACGACAACTCACCCTTCAGGCATGGCATCTCTCTCGTACACCATGCACAGTGCTGACAACATGGTACCTGCTGAGTTGCCCTGTTAGCCCAGTTAGTAGAGCACTGCAGAGTGTCGTGGATTCGAATCCCACCCAGGGTAGTTCTTATTTTTTCCTGAAAAAGGATGTAGTTGCTTTGCCTTGCTTTGTTGACACATCTGTACTTCAAATTGCAACATCTCCCTCTCTCGTAAGTGCAGGTATCAACGATCTCTTCACCGTCTGCTCTGAACTGGTGGGAGTGGCTCACAAGTGGAAGAAGGTGGGACTAGCTCTCAGACTGGATCCAAACTTCCTCAACAGAATCAATGCAAAGCAAAACGACGTCGAGGACAACTTATCTGATGTGTTGGAGGAATGGTTGAAGAAGTCGTATGACACAGAGAGTTTTGGGGATCCGTCATGGAAACTGCTGGTGGATGCAGTGGCTCATCCAGTTGGAGGCAAAGACCGTGCCCTTGCCATGGAGATTGCTGCCAAGTACAATGGTAAGTTTAACTGGTCATACACCTTATCCCTTGTGTTGTTCTCACAAATACAAATCACTAGAGGAATGCAACACATTTTGACGTAAACATTAGAGTGCGCAGTTTTCACGTGTATTTAGAATCACGTAAACAGTTACAGTGCGCAGTGCGGGTGTCACAACATATAACATAGAACAATTCCACATTCAGACTACTAGGTGGGCCCGCTTTGCTCACCAATTATTTTTTTCCTCTCTCTCTTCCACAGTGCCACCTCCACAATAGCCGAACCAACCTCACTTACATCCATATTGAACATACCGGTATCTTCACACATTATTATTGGCTGGCTAAGCGAGCCTACACATTTTTCCCTTATTATATCATATCCAATGCTGTCACACTGGAGAATGTGCATGCTGCGTAACATCATGTGGAGCAGTTGCGAGGTCACACTCTAATAGACTTACTTGTGTTATCTCACCAGAAAGCTCGTTCCTAAAGTTTGACTTCACCTGAGCCCTTGAAAACCTAGTTGTAAAAACGCTACCATTGGAATTTCCAGAAACCCGATTAGTGTAAAGTTTGCTGTGTGTCCAGACAACAAAAGTGTGAAGTACAGGGTACTTGTATAAACAGTTTACACAATGACTTCCAGGCTCAGGTGAACACATAATAGATCCTTTCCCAAGTGACCTTTTTGTGGGCTGTTACAATAGCGGGAACATTCTTAGGCCTAAATTCGGCAACAGCAAACACAAACCTCATCACAGTGCTGCAGAAATCCCCACTCTCTCATACTCATGGCAGCTAGTCATAATAGACTTGCTCATTACTGTAAAACGCAGGCCATGTCTCGACCATGCGTAATTATAGGTGGCGCCTTATTGCTAACTCTCAAATTGAGAAAAAAAATTTTTTTAAGAGATGCGGCAACATAATATACAACAAATACAGGTGACAATTGGATCAGACAAACGGAGAGAAAAGGCAACACACAAACACCGCTGCATAGAGAAACACACATTCACACACAGACTGTAAATTATGGCACTGAGACAAAGAGTTTGGGTGTGAATCTTGAGGCACAGTGAGTAGTGCCTGGTGTGAGGATACAGGATAGAGACAATATTGAGAGAGTGGGGGGCAGCCCCTTGCTTGATGAAACGTAACGACAGAAGAAAGAAGAGTGTTGTGGCTACAACAGGGTCGTGGAGAGTTTGACCTCTTCTTTCTTGGGGTGGTAGTGGGAGGTGGAGCGGGTCAGCTCAGAGCTGCTCATAGTCTTGTGTTTGTGCTGTCGCGGGAGAGTGGTGGAGTGTCTGGCCGGGAGCCCGGGGCCCTCCGACGAGGGAGACATGGCTCTCTGCAGCAGGGGTGAGGTGTGCGGGGAAGGGTGCTTCGGTGTGGGCAGCTCGCAGGCACTCTGGGACTTCTTGTGCATGACCAGCTGGGACTCAGTGACGCTGTGCCGCTCCAGTCTCTTGGTGTAGATGGGGGGAGAGTTGGGGGCCGTGGTGAAGGAGGCAGAGCTCAGGTTCTGCACGGAGCCGGGAGGGGGAGGGGAGGAGTTTGGGGTGATGATCTGTGCGAGGGAGACCGGGACGAGGAGTGTTTTGGCGAGGGTGTGCTGCTGGAGGAGTGGCCAGAGCTGTCCACTCCTTTCCTGTCCCTCCCTCGCATGCGACTGTTGAACGACTTCTTCTTTATTCGACCGCTCACGCTTGAGCGGTGGCGGAAGAGCTTCCCAACTCGATGACCCAGTGTCGGCAGCCTCTTCTTCTTGTCCTTGCGAATGCTGGTGTCCTCAAGAGGAATGGTGTTGATGTACAAGAAAGAATTGTGTTTGTCGATCATGAGTTTCATGACTTGTATGTGGTGGAGTCCGATGACCGACTGACCGTTGATGTGCGTCACCAGGCAACCTTTCCTCAGACCTGCCTCCCACGCCGGACCTTTCTTGTCCACTTTCTGCAGGAAACATGTACAAAGGGAGAGTTTGTCATGTTTCAAAACATGTATACAGTACAATGTAAAGGAGTCTGCAGCATGCAATACCATACCTCAATGATGTGGTGTATTCTGTAGTCGTCAGTCTGTCCGATGTAGACTCGAATGGCCATGAGGATCATGCCGTAGCCACTGGGACCTCTCTTGATTGCGTATGTACTTGCGACCATCTGGGAGTGCCGCGGGCTGCTGAGAGGGCTGGCCTCAGCCACGCTGCTGCTGGACCCACGGTAGACACCTAATATCAAAGCAGCCCGCTGATATGGGGAAAAGCACGGGCCAAATTCATAACTTGCCGAATGGCTTAACTGTTACACATGCTGCAAGAGAAGGGTAACACTCAGTGCATGACCACCATCTAGACTAGTGTATCGAGGCCACACCCACCAGGAGTGGGTGGACACACAGTGATGTCAGCGATGGAGATCTGAGAGATGTCGTCACCGAGGCCACACCTCCTCTGGGAGAGACACGAGGCAGCCGTGTACGAGTGGGTGGTGATGGAGGGAGGGGGAGAGGTGGGCATCTGTTGGAGTGGCTCTGGGGTCTTCTCTCCCTCGTCCAACATTGGCTCCTCATCACTCACCTGCAGTAACACATGATGACAGAGAATTATATAATGCACCGCCGAGAGTACTTCTCTGGCTAACACAGGAGATAGGTTAGACTCAGTTTGCTAGCCTAGCAACGTGTGCACACACACCTCATCGATTGTGGTGACAATGTTGTCCTCTTCTTCTCCCTCTGGTGCAGCGTCTCTTGCCCTCTCCCTGCCACCACCACCAGTAGTTGTACTAGTGTTGGCAACACCAGTGGCAGTCAGGAGGATCTTGACAGTCTCGGCCGCCGCCGGCTGGCCAGAGGACGGCACTACCTCCTCACTGCCCACCGGAGTGGGTGTGATCGACGATGACCCACTCATAACTAGGGGTTGGGAGGACACAACACTTGTTTCACCTACTGCATTACACAATATACACAGTTGCGGTCTAAAGTAGTCTTTGTGTTCACGTGTCAGGTATTCCTTGACTCAACTGAACAGAGAACACAACTTCAGTTGAGCAGACAAAAAGCCCATCTTATAATATGGCATCGCCACTGACCATCGCACACACCACAGAGGAAAGATAGTGTGCCCGAATCACACATGATGCCTCCTGGCCTAGTGGAGATCTCTTGTTTACTCACCAGAGATTCCAGAGTCTCTGTGTTCGTGTTTGGGGCCTTCTCCAGACAGAATGGGAACCATTTTACTCTTCAGGAGCTGCTGGTGCTGGTGTGTGCTGGGGTGTGCTGGGGTCTGTCTCTTCACACAGAGAGCTCTGCAGTTCCTCCATCATCTGGCAGAACCGGGGTGCCACCTGGCTGAAGTTGGCAAACGACTGCTGGAGAGGGTCGTTGTTGGCGTCAACTCCATCTTCTTCGTCGTCGTCGCTGACAAACTCGTGGGTATAGCGGTCATCTCGACCTGAGAGAGGAGGAGGAGAAGGAAGGTGAAAGAGAGCGAGGGCAGCGAGTAAGAAGTGTACGTAAGAAGAAAGAAAGAGATAAACGAAAGAAAAGTGTGAACAAGGAATTAGATGGGTGCTAGGGAACATGCAGTAGGGAGTGCAGTGTACTGTACAATAGTAGAAGTAGTGAGAGAGACAAAAAACAGGATATAAGACGGAACGATGGAAAGGTGGCAGTACATAAGGGCTAAATCAATACGGCCCAGTACAAGAATTCAATTAGGTTTCCAATTGAACCTTTAATATTCCCACACTCTCTTTAAAATAAGACGTAGCAAGTAAAGTGTTGTAGTGACTGACTGTCAAAGTAAGAGGTGTCCTCCTCTCCCTTGAGCTGGGGAATGAAGAACTCTGCTTTCTCTCTCAGAAGATTCTGCCAGTCCACTTCCTCAAAGAATGGATGATCTCTCACACCAGTATCACCTGGACGAGAGAGAGAGAGAGAGAGAGAGAGAGAGGGAGGGAGGGAGGGAGGGAGGGAGGGAGGGAGGGAGGGAGGGTGCAATAAGAACAGAATCACTTAGTGAGCTAGGAGCTACAACCACAGAACTGACTCCTCTGATAGCAACTTCTTCTGTGCTGCTTTCACCTATAAAGAGAAACTTCAGTAGTAACCCACCTGCGCTCTAATCACGTGATGTCAGTAAATGTTTGGGCGTGGCATGCGCATAAACGGAACGGGCTGGTTATGCTGTCCTTTCTTTCTAGTTTAGCCCGTAGCACAACAATCAGGGTATGGCGGACGTCAAACCAGGAAGGAGGAGTCCTCATAGTCCCAGACGAGGGAAGAGATGTAAGTAGCTTTCCACCCACCGATAATTCCAGGCCTCGACCTGTGTAGCTACTACAGTAGCTAGGGTTGATCAAAGATGAAAGCTACCACGTGAAAATGTAAGAGCTTAGCTGATACTTACGAGAAAAATATCTATTGAGAACGTACGTAGAGCCACAAACACACTAACAGCCAGTAATGATCTCTGCAGACTCCAAACATGTGCCACTGAGCAGAAGGAAGAGTCCTGAAAGCTCCAGGAGCAGGAGAGGAAAGAGAAGTAAGTGTGGTCACCCGTCTTCTTTTATGTGTGTGGCTTGCTACTCAAAAGACAGTATCAGTGGCATGCGAATGCGGCGAGGGTTTACAGTACTTGATCTGCAGCTATTCTTGCACTACAGGCTACGAGGTGGCCAAATGAGTGATACCAATGGCTTCTGAACTACGCAATCCTAAAATAATCGACTTTCCTGAAACGGCTGTGTTCGAGAGATTGAAAACAAGCGAAAAGGCCAATGCATAATCGCTCTGGCTTGTACCTCAACCTTATCCTCTTGCTCTGTATACCTTGGAGGAACAAGAAGTCACAACAAAGGACGTGAATCGACTCTCTAATGCTTTCTACTAATGTAGCTGAACTACTAGCAGCAGACCACGAGTAAATGCATACTGAAGCGCACACACATACAGTTTAGAACGTCCAGGAGCTATACAGCCAACTCGTTTGTATATAGCTCACTTTGCATCAATACGCCATGGCGTACTGTGTCTATTAGCACTCCGCACAATGAATAGAAGTCACTCCCTCAATCTGCATGGGGACAGTAGTCGTTTAGGAATGTATGTAGCATACATAGCTGGGGGTAATAGCAACACAACACTACTACGAAGGGTGTAACTGGGCTCACTAGTACATACTTTCTGGGGTAATACATAACTGGACTCTCTACTACACCCAGTGTGTTGACTGTTGTCTCTGGTGTGTGTTGCTGCAGGTGTTCCTCTCACTCCCTCCAATGTGATGAGAGAAGTGAGGGAGGTGGGGGATTGGTGGGGGGAGAGGGGACTGGGATACTGTCTCTACATACCTCCCTCAATGAGAAAGGAGATTAGACAGAAGTTCCCAGATGAGATGGAGCAGAAGAAACAGCTGATTTCACACTGGATTAACACCTACCCACTGGCAAGCTGGAGGAGACTCATTGGGGCACTAGATGAAATGGAAGAAACCAAGATGGCTGACTCCATAAGATCCTATGCTGAACCTCTCACTGGTAAGTATGTACTAGAACGAACAATGGCAAGCAAATGCGAGTGAGAATTATTTTAATCTGTATTAAGGTTGTAACAAAAAAATCTGCAAATTAAAACACAAAGCACACAATGTACTATGTTTGGTATGTGTGTGTGGAGAGTTGGCAACCCACTGCCCCAGTTCTCAAGGCTGGCCACCTACATAGCTAGTGACCGGCTCTCGTCTGTGTGTGTGTGTCTGTGTGTATCTGCATGTGTGTACAGAACTTGTCGACACTGGATTGGTTGTGTGTAGAAAGGGAATGGCGGAGGATATGCTTTCTTGTTCTTTTCATATGCTGGTGTGCTAAACAATTGTTATGAATAAAGTGACGATTTATCTCTCCATTGGGTGCATGCATGTTTGAGCAGTCAGTTCTGTCAGTCTCTCATTGTTACTGGCCACTCTTCTGTAGCTTTTGAATGTCAATGTAAATACTCTCGAAAAATAAAAACAGCTCGTGCTCGCTCACCAATAATGCATGGCATTCGTTATTATTGTCCCATATTTGTCCGTTGTGATGTACAAGTGGTGTTCCTCCCTACCAGATGACAGTCTCACTCCACACACACTGCTACCTGCTGTGTCCTCTGTGAGACAGTTCTGGAGGGGAGATGATGAGTTAGGGCTGCTGGAGGTGCTTGGTGTCCCCCAGTCAGTGATGGATGATATCAGGGCAAGTCCATCACACCCAACTGAGGAGGAGAAAAGGATTGCAGGTCTACAGTACTACCTCCAGACTGTACCTGGTGCATCATGGGAGGAGATAGCTGGAGTATTATGGTACCTGGAGGAGCACACAGCCCTGGAGGAAGTCAGACAACATCTACCACCTTCCGGTCAGTGAGTGATGTTATCCTTGTGTCATTCGCTGGGGTTTGTTCCAATCTCTTTAGGGTTCCATGTTTGTGGACCTGTTACTCTACTGACATTCTTGTGTACATAGTTGGGGGAGGGCAATATTTAGAATCCATCAAGCATGCACTCTACTTTAGTCCATAACCAAACCAGTCTGTGTCTCACATGTAGAATAGATGTATTAAAATTATTTTTGTACATCAAAACGCACAGGTAAATTGGCATAATTGTGCCTCGACCCTCATTTCCTGTATTAACTGCAGTAGATGTACAATACAGTAAATACATTCTTGTGCACATATGTAGTTGAGAGTAGGCAATATTTAGAAAAGCCTTATAAGCTATCTGCCTATATACATATCTACATACATATGTACATAGTCCACAGCCAAACCAGAGATTTTGTTCATAAAAACTGCACAGATGAATTTGTGCCTCACCCGTACATATTCACACATTTGACCTGCATATTTTTTCACGTTAACTGCAGTAGATGCCAAACACTAATGTACAGCATAAGCTGTGCTTTGCAAACTGGCCTAAACATTAGGTGCTGTGTGTCACTGAACAACAGAGTTACAATGCAGTGAGTAAGATGGTTTAGTGGGATTGCAGTCTTTTAGTTTGGCAGATTGGTGGTCGTGGATAAAATCGTCAAAGTAAATGCAAATACTGCACAGCACTTTGACACTAATTTTTTGCCGTTATCTGCGCTCCACCCTTGCTATTGCAGATATTCTGATACCATGGCTATACACGCGGGAATGCTGCCCCACAGGGGCAAACTCAACAATTTTGCAATAGCCTAATTCCTGCAAGACCAATCAGATTGCCGGATTATGCCTGATTCGCGCTGTCGTCTGACTGTTTTTGACTCGACTCGAATTGTCTACTGTGCTCGGGTCGTTTCGGCCTACTTGGTCCTGTGCAATGTATCTCACTGTTTTGTGCACACACAAGAGTGACTCATACGATTAGACCCCAATTGTAAGCGCGCTTCCGCTCGCCAAAAATGCCATGCATTCGCCTACTAGTATATACGATGGCGCGCGTGGTCTACTGGTTGTATGTACATGAGTGGCCAGTTATGATAGGGCACGAGGGCGTAGGTCGAGTGGTCTATCAAAACTGAAGCCACGAGTGTGTAATCAGTAGACCACAAGCCAATGCCTTCGTATAACGTGTTTGTATGATGACTTCCGGCGGTAAGGCTCTGACCAATGAGATTGCGCAAAAGCTTTCAAAACGCCCTCTTTTTAACGCACACCCTCGAGTGTACGGAGAGAGCGCAATCGATCGGGAGAGAGACAGCTGCAATAAAGCGCTTTAGTTTTGTCAAGCTGGGCGGTTGTGCAGAAGCCATGGTCATTTCTCGAGAGCTCAACGTTACAGGTACGTCAAAGCTATGCTTTTTCGCTGCTAGACTCCACACGAGTTTTGTAGCTGCCGCTCTGGCTCGCTTTCTCTCCCGCTATACCCAGCACTCTCGAATGCAGCCTGTTGCAGTAGCAAGAAAGCTGAAAGTCACCGAATACTGTTCCAGTCTACGGGAGCCTACGCGTCGGGAAGCAGCTTTCGCTAGTTTTCAGACCGCGTATATGCTACTAGAGCAGTTTCTGGCCATTCTAGCCTGAAAACACTCCCTTCTGGTGAAGAAACAGCAGCACACAAAGAGTGTAAAAGCCCCCAATTGCATTCCACGCTGCCAATTTCCTACTATCGTCTAACTCCAGTAGACCCACTGTGGTTTATGCAAATGAGTTGACATACAGCTAAAGTATGGGGAAATTGTATGGCCTCTTTATGTTCTAAATACCGGTATATAGACTGAGCAGGAAGCGCTCACTACGCATCTACGTTGTTTGGACTAGCTGGAATTCCTTTGATCTTACTCTCAGTCATCATACAATAATGTTTATTGCCTGTTGCTAAGGTGTTGCTAAGTTTATTCCGCAAAATAAACTGCCAACAGGGCTGTGGTTAGGATGTTGCAGGTGTCAATAACGGGTGTGGAATTTTAGTCAGTACTATACTGTATATAAGTTAGATGCCGAGTCCAGGAAACTACGCGCATTAGAGAGCCGCGGGGGCCCTGGGCTGTCGGCGTTCGAGCGCAGCGAGGACGCTACTAAGGGCCCCCAAGGCGCTCTAATGCGCGTAGTTTCCATGGACGAGGCGTCTAACTTGTTTAGAGCTATGGCAACGCGTGCGCGCAATTCAAATTCGGTGCATCTGAAACCGCGAACGAGCGCTGCTTTCTCGCTGGGAAGTCGAGCGAGAGGCCCAGGGAGGACGTCGACAACGGGCTCGCCTCTACGTACCTTCGCAGACCGTTGGGGGACTCCGCCCAACGTAAGTGAGCCATTGCGCATGCGCCAAATTTAGAGTCCGGAAAATTCGCTCTACTCGAATTAGAGTCCGCGCACGGACCAATCAGATTGCGCAATTTAAATTACCCGGCTCTAAGTACAAATAGCACGACCTTTTTTGGACCGATTTACCGCCCGAGGCAACGCCACTAGAATCCGTGTTTTTCGGAACATACTTCTTCGCGAGCGCTCCTTCGGCGCATTCGTCTAAGAACTCCCACCAGTGGGAGCATTTCTTGGAAAGACTTAGGCGCTTACTCTTGGATGGAGGCGAAGACGACGGACCGGAGCCTCCCTTTCCCGGATTTGCCCGCCGCTCAACACGGCGCTTTCTCGTAAGTGGCGTTGCCTCGGGTGAACATGGCGGTAAATCAGTCCAATCTTCCATTCCCAACGAAAAAGGTCGCTAGAACGAGCCACCGCTGAGGCCGTCAGAAGCGAAGCGCTCGCGTCGCGTCCGCCATTCTTCCCGCCAGGGCTGTTTGACGTCACGTTACTACCATAGTAAATACTGCTTCCAGCGTCTTAATTGGCAATAATCAATTATTGGCGAGCGGGAGCGAGCCGTTCGTTAATTCGGAATTTCGTCGTAGAACACACCCTGAGTAGGCTGATGAACCTTCAGTGAACCAAGGTGGACATGTCCCTCCACTGACAGACATTTTCACTGGCATTAGAAACAGAATGAAAGGGTAGAGGACCTCCATGGTGGTCTGCACTACCGGGCGACGATATACGTAGCCACCTGGTCTGATGCTATACTGTGCATGAACACTGAAAATCATTCAGCTTACTGTTTGTTTTTCAAGTACAGCCTCTGTTTGTAAAAACATGTTTTTTGGCTCTGATGGGATGTTCATGTGACCACATGCTCCGAAAGGTTATGCCTAGTAGTAAACTTGTGACGACTAGCCAATATACATGACACACTATGTGCATAAGCATTGCTTTAACACATAGTAGGTCGCAGATGACTGTAAGCCTGGCACAGCCTCATCTTATCACGTATCACCAATCTGACATCATGTGGCATGTTTCACATGGCATTGTAGTAATGTAAGCCTACAGTTAGAAGAAAAATTAAATCGTAAATTCTGCAGCACTAACCTTCTTTACATGTTTGTTTTTAACCGGACTTGAACATAGTGCAAGGCTCTCATATCCCCACAAATATTCTCTGACTCTACTCTGACTTCTGCTGCTTTTGCATCCAAATAAGGAGAACTACTCTATGTTCCTTAGTCACCTCTTACTCTCTGCTGCGTTGTAACCTCGGAAATGAGGGACTGCTCGTCATCTGGCTCCTGGCCTCCTGCTCATGGTTCGACTATAAAAGTACGAACATGTGTGTTCGGGATGTACTCGCAAGCTGTGCGTTCACCTCGTCCCATGTGGGTGTGGAGGCGTGTTGTCGAAACTGGCCATGGATAGTCATACTACCGCACTTATGGCAACAGTAGTCACATGATGTCGAGTTGTATATTGTGCATTTTCCCTATCAGCTGAAAAGAGAGTTTGGCTTTTTTAACTTCTCTAACCTGATCTGTTTGTAAAAACATGTTTTTCCTACACGGGCTCCGGCGGCGAAGTTTTAGGAATTTTAGGAAAGAGGGTTCATTGTTTTATGAGAGTGGACCCACAATATGCCGTGGCTTAGGGGGAAAATTGCAACAAATACAAGTTCTGTACAAGTGAGTGAAGCGTGCAAGTTGCTCCGATAGTTTTCTTTACTAAATCTGCGCATCTCGCTCTGTGTGCCAGAGTTTGCTGTTTGTGTTGGTGAGAGGAATACCTCCTGAGTGTCCCCCATGGTTCAATCAGGTCAGCGAGACCAGCCAAGAGTTTCCCAAGTGTGTTTGTAGCAGTGCGGTCAAGTCCATCATTGACTGCAACCAGAGGGAAAGAACATCCTACGTGAAGGTTGGACACTGTGCTTATCAGTATCTCAACCAAACTGTAGCCGCCAACTCTCCGTATGTGTTTCCCCATCATCTGATTCGTGCTGGATTCATTCGTCTGCCTCGGAACCTCTCAGATCTCAACAGTTTCACTTGTGGTCATCTCCACCGGGAAAAAGGAACTCTTTTCTGTGGTAGGTGTACTAATGGCACCGGGCCATCAATATATTCCTTTGGGAGCCAGTGTGCTTCATGCAGCGTGCTGAACCTACTCTATTACATCTTACTACTGTATGTCCCAATCACTCTCATATTCCTTGCCGTACTATGGTCCAGATACAGCATCGTCTCCCCGCCAATGGCACACTTTGTCCTCTACTGCAATATTACGCAGGCAGCGTTGAAAACAAACGCAGGACAGTATTATCTGTTTGCTGGCACTCGCACACTTCCAGTGAAATTGTTATTGACTCTGAACTCACTTTGGACACTGGATCCTTTTATTTTTCTTTCTCCTCCACTGTGCAATTCAGAAAAGGTTCATGAGATCAATATTCCCATTTTTGACACTTTGTCTGCTCTCTACCCATTATTCTCTTGCTGCTGACATACATCTCAATTGAGCTCTATGCCAAGGATTGCAAATTGATTGTCTTCCTTTGGAAACTGAGTAGATGCAAAATATTCCTTAATCATTGGAACCACAATAAATCCCTGATACAATTTATCTTTTGTGAAATTTTTCAGCATTGTCACAGATTCGATGAATCCCACGAGTGTCCACAACATCGTAGTATCTCGTCTGGAGAGATGGAACGAAAATCACAATTTTCTGCGATTTTCCGTAGTGACGTTCTGTACTGATCATACGTCTCTCCGGATTCCTGCGATCGGCGGTTGAAGCGGTATCTTTCGAACGGGATGTTTCGACGAGGTTGGCAGTATTGTTCGAATTTCGCGATGACTGGTGCGATTTTCTCCTCGTCGCCGTCGTGCTCCCAACCTGAGAATGTGGAAAACACCTCGCGTGCCTCCTCACCAATGACGGTTAATAGCGTAGCCACTTGAACTGGCTCGGCCTTGTCGCTCAGGCCAGTGGCCAGAGAATAGTTCGTCCAGGCGAGCTTGAACTTTTTCCATTTCTCGGCTGCTTGCTGGTCGTGGATTTCTAGTACTGGCGGGGGAGGGAGCGTGTAGTTCGACGCCATGTTGTTCGTGTCAGACGGTTGCCGATGGCGTTATCCCACCGCTGCCACCATGTAACGGGTGGATGTGCAGGCACAGAGACGGCTGCCAGTTAGCTCAAAACCACCATTCACACAGAATGCACACGGTACAGAATCTCACACATCACGTGCAGTCACGAGAGTATACAGGTATACAATCCTATGTACTCGTTACAGTTTTTCGTGCGGCCTTGGTTGCCTTTCTCTTAACATATCCACAGCGTCTTAGGAAAGACTGCCCATTTCACACCAATCTGTATAATTGTGCCCACCATGTTCCTGGAGCTGAGAGGGATTGCTGTGGGCGACTATTCCCTTCCTGCTTGCACAATAGAGCGATTGACAATACCACCCGCCAAATGTAAGGCTTGTATGTACTCCACAATTTTAGTATCTAGCTCCTCTCCGAGTAATAACGGTTGGCCGAGGCTAGCGTGAGGCAAACTAACAACCTCGTCAGAGTCCGGTACACTCTTCAGCACACGCAGGTACGCCTTTTTCATGTTCCTCACGCTGCTTTCAGAAACACTATGGCCGAGTTCTTGCGTGAATCTTAATGCAGCTGACTTGTTACCGTGCTGACACGCATGTTTTGCTATCTTAGCCCGTACTTCAGGATCATAGTCATGGTACCTGCCCAGTTTTCGGCATTTTTCCTTCGACACCTGTTGCACACTATCATTGGCAGCTGAAGTGCACAGATCTGCTGGGCTTGGAAACAACGGAGGTGATTCTTTTGATTCCAGCCTTTTTCAGCCAGCCGTATATAGAGTGCCGCATCAATCACCGGACACCACTCTTTATCGGATACCTTCGAATTATCGGACCGCAATGTCTTGTATACCTACAACTCACTGCTAGGGCAAGGCGAGTTACATGCCGAAAGTTTGTCCTTTCCGGAACTAGTAAGTTATCTGCGGTTTTTCACCTCAAATGCGCATGCACAATCGTTTGAAGCACGTGGTAGTTCAGATGGTGTGTTGTTGCCTTCTCTGCTGATTGTCTGACTGAACAACGATGTGGCAAATGATCAGGGTGACACCAGAAACAATTTTGTTGTGTGCGCGTGTTGTACAGATGGCTAAGGGCTTGGATTACTCTTGTAGCGAATTAGTGTAGGCTCGTTCCCATAAAAAACACGTGTCTCCAGTATCAATTGAGGTATTTCTGTTTGTCACCAAACCGGAGAGTGGATGGAAAGCATGTAGGCCCATTATTACCCACACACGCACATGCGCAGGGACTATTTCTCTGTATAGCATGCTATGTTTAGTTGTATGTGTGTGTGCCATCCTGGAAGGGCAGTGCAGAGCTTTGAACTTTAAGGGGGTGGAGACACAAGGTTGGGCAATGGTTAGGGGGACACACGCGTCTGGTAAGAATGAGGGCGTTTGAGTTTTCGTTGATTTTCTTTACAGTTTCACGTACTCTTCACTGTCTTGTCTGCAAAGACTGGGGGCTTCCGTCCGTTCTAATTTATCAGTGTTTACTAACCCCAAACACGCACACACTGCTGTGTGTGGTGGAGAGTCTTCGTAAATACTCGTGTATATACCGTCTGTGTGGAGCCTTCTAGTTTACCTGGTTGTCCATCCCCTTTTCCGACTCTGAACGTAGATATGTCGGGGTGTGGTAGACGGAGATGGGTGGAGTCAGTGTGGTTCGCGTTTACTCGGTTTCCACGCTAGTAGCTAGCTCGCGGAGTCTGACATGGGCTAGCTACTAGTAGATAACATGCGGGAGTCGATACACGCCCATCGTTGTGACTTTTTGCGCCTCCAAGGTACGCAGAGCGAGCAGATCAGGTTGAGGTAAGCCAGAACGATTGTGCATATTGGCTTTTCCCTTGTTTTCACGGCATATCTCTGGAACGCAGGAAAATTGTCTTTTTAATTTTCATGCTTTCGTAGCCCTGAAGCTGCTGGTATCGGTCTTGGGCCGCCTCGTAGCCTATAGTGCAAGAACTCGTGTGGACAGACAAACAGACAGACACACAGACCAAGTACTGTAACCCTCGCTGCGCATGCGCACCGAGGGTTAATCACTGTCTGAACCTAGGGGTCATATTATTACGACTGACAGTGGTCAGTTGCGATGGAACACAGTGAATCAATTTCTTTTGCTTTATAGCCTACAACACTTCGTGAGAAGCATCAAAGTGTGCCACTGAACGAGCGTATTTTCCGGGGATCTTGACACTATCCATCGGGGAGAAAGCCTACGTTTTCGCCTGCAGCACCTCAGAAGAGAAAGATGTGGACTGAGGAAGCAATGGAAAACGCGCAACAGGCAGCCAGCCAAGGGATGTCCGTACGGGAGGCAGCGATTCAATTTGGAGTGCCCAAGTCAACACTGCATGACCGCATTAGTGGGAGGGTTCAACCTGGTGCTGCAGCTGGAGCTCCTCGCTATCTGGATAAGGAGGAAGAAGAGGAGTTAGTGAGGTGGATTGAAGGGTGTGCCGCCATTGGCTATGCAAAGAGTGTGCGAGAGGTGAGAAGTGTTGTGGGAGCTATAGTAGCAGCAAAGAACAACCTGGAGAATGTGGTTGTTAGCCATGGATGGTGGGATCATTTCCGAGCGCGCCACCCCCATCTTACCCTCCGCACCGGAGAATCCCTTGCCTATCATCGTGCTGTCAGCACTAACCGTCTTATTATTGATAAGTATTTCGACCTGCTCGAAGAAGTGTTTGTGTGAAACCGCCTCTCTTCAAGGCCTCACCTCATCTTCAATGCTGATGAGACTGGCCTCCCTCTTCATCATCGCCCTGGAAAGAGGGTAACTGTTCGTGGCCAGAAGCATGTGCATGTTATCAACTCGGGTAACAAGACACATATTTCAGTGTTGGCTTGTGTTAGTGCTTCTGGCTATGCTCTTCCACCCATGGTTGTGTTCCAGAGGAAGACCCTGATACCTCAACTGACAACTGATGAAGTTTCTGGAACGATTTATGGCTTGTCTGCTAGTGGATGGATGGATAGAGAGCTATTCCAGGAGTGGTTCCACCGTCATTTTCTTCAGCATACCCCATCAACCAGGCCATTACCACTAATTCTCGATGGCCACTCTTCTCACTACAGTTTAGAGTTCATCCGTGAGGCTTCACTGGAAGGCGTAATCGTGTTTTTTTTGCCACCTCACACAACCCACATAACACAGCCTCTGGATGTTTCGGCATTTCATTCCCTGAAAACGTACTGGGATACTGAATGCGACAAATTTATGTCAGCTAACCCATGCCGACTCATCACGATATACCAATTCTCTTTCCTTTTTTCAGCCTCTTGGTCAAAAGCAATGACTCCTCAAACGATAGCCGCGGGGTTCAGAGCAACAGGGGTGTTCCCTCTCAACCGCAGAACAATCAATATTCCCGGAAGTAATCCTTGCACCAACACTCCCACAGCTGTTCTAGCTCAGAGGGGGGGAATCCAATATAATTATGCCATTTCTTTCAAGATCACAGAGGCGTGTCCGGTGTGAATCAAATGACGTAGGAAGGCCTCTTCCCCGGGAACTTACGTATTCTCCTACTGCCGAGGATGACTATGATGACCATGTTGAGATGGATGATTCAGAATATGCAGACTATGAAGAGCAAGGTATAATATACAGTACATTGTCAATGAACAGAGATGCGTAGTTGACTTACCTATTATGCAAATGTGTGCGTGTTTATATACGAACCGGTGGGAATACTGTAGGCCTTTTATCCAGTACTAACACCCACATATTTTCAAGTGAAGGAAACCTTTGAGAACACTAGAGACACTGTCATATAGTGTAAGCAAAGCAGTTGCTTCTCAGTGCTTTGTGATGCAGGTCTAAAATGTAAACATTATTTGAGGACAGCTTTAGTGCTGATCCTCCAGGCTGCAGAACGAACGCTGAGTCAAATCAGGGCCCAGTTAGAAAGGAGGGTAAGGAATGTCATCAATGCCTACCTACACTGTGTTGATTGGTCTCACCATTTTCCAGCTACGAGTAGAGCAGCATTAGGTGAATATGGCATCACAAAACAATTGCATTACCCCACCCAGGACCTAGTGAGAAAGAAAGGTTGGGAATGTGCCCTCTTTCTTTCCTACAGACAATTCCTTTTTTTGTTTCTCAGCTTTTGGAGTACACCAGACAGAGAGTGCTGAGAAGGTGGAGGACAGAACAACAGACAAGTTGGATGGACGTTCTCAGAGGACACAGACATGCTCGCAAATATCTTCCATACACTCAGTTAGAACGATAGGTAAGGAATGCTTTCTCTCTCACCACCTGCCTTTCACCCTCTGTCTATAACGTTGTCTGAGAATAATTCAGTTTTGTTCAAACTGTGACTGCAGAGCACCAGATAGACGGTGCAGTGAGTGACGCGGAAGATGCAGTGCAGAAGTCGGACAGTCATTTTCAGGGGTAAAGACACGCCCACACAACAGCTCAAAAGACGGAGCGAGAGAGACTGGTAGGGAAATATTTCTCTACCCTCACTGTATCTCACCATTCTCTCTAGATGTGACTGAAATGCACCTGAGAGATGGTGTGGACGTAGAAGGTGACACTGCAGAACAGACTGACCATGGTATTCAGACAAGGTCTCGCAACCGCACCAACAATCTATTGAGAAAGACTGGTAAGGAACCTATCACTTTCTCTCCCACTCAATAATCATATTGTACATCCTAGTTGTGACCAGAGCACACCAAAAGAAAAGTGCAGTGGATGTTGAGGAGGGAAACGCAGAAGGGGCCGAAAGCCATTCTCGCAGAGCTCAGACACGATCACAGAAGGTCCAAGCAGGAAAGATAGGTAAAAAATATTCTCTCCCTTTCTCCCTCTTAGCTTTTTTGTGAAAGCACATTATGTTTATATTTGACCATGCAGACTGAAATGCATAGGGTACACAGGGAATATACCCGAGGTGCTTATCACTACCGCACGAGGGATGCCTTCTAAACCCACGGGTTAACCTGTTTGTAGCCAAACAACTCCGACAGTAGTGTCACGTAGCCTTCAGCTCTCCTGCTGGCTCCACAAGAGTACTCTGACAGAGATTGCGTCGCCGTTTCGCGCGACAGCTAGAGTCAGCATTAGCGCAAACGATAATCGGCTAGAGCCTGGAGAAACACCTCACCAAGGAAGTAAAAACCCGACCAGTGGCAAAACCTGCATCAGTATCTTCCGAATTTGCCGAGCGCCAATGTTTTTCACAAAGCTCAGCTCTGCCACGTGTTATACGGCCATTGGAATACAATTAATGCCGGTGTATATACAAGGAATATACTTGACCAGCGTCAGCACTGTTGCATTGCGGTTGCGGGTACTATGAATGTAATGTTGTCGGAAGCTTTGAAGTTAATGGCTACTAGGCTAAAGTCACTCTACGCACCAAGGGCGAACAAGAATGACCATTTTGGGTTTCTGTAGGCCTACCCGGAACACAATTGGTTATCCAAACCAAATTTTTAGCAACATACCCGGGACCCATCAAAATCTCTTGCGCATGCATGCCGAGGATTAAAAATCTTCCTTCTCTCCCCTCTCTCACAGGTTTTTTGCCAATATTTGTGAAAGCACATTATGTGCATATGTTTTGTTTCTCAGCTTTGACTGGAGTACACCAGACAGAGAGTGCTGAGAAGGTGGAGGACAGAACAACAGACAAGTTAGATGGCCGTTCTCAGAGGACACAGATACGCTCGCAAAAATCTTCCATACACTCAGTTAGAACGATAGGTAAGGAATGCTTTCTCTCTCACCACCTGCCTTTCACCCTCTGTCTATAACGTCGTCTGAGAATAATTCAGTTTTGTTCAAACTGTGACTGCAGAGCACCAGATAGACGGTGCAGTGAGTGACGCGGAAGATGCAGTGGACAGTCATTTTCAGGGGGTAAAGACACGCCCACACAACAGCTCAAAAGACGGAGCGAGAGAGACTGGTAGGGAACTATTTCTTTACTGTTATTCCCTCACTGTATCTCACCATTCTCTCTGGGCGTGACGATTACTATGGTGGTGCATACTTTCAAAGGCTTCACCCATTATTCTGCACAGTAATGTTCCTTAGTATATTCTGTACATTATTAAATAGCTGAGTTACCTGAGATTGATTAATCTGCACATGGGTGGATTTTTTATGTACATGTGTTTCATTTCCCCCGTACCTACATCCACGGTACAAAGCAAAGTAAAAACAAAGAGATGTGTGAAGCTACTCCATGTGTTGTATTGAGGTGTGACAAGTCAGTTGTGGATTGGGTCCAGTGTGAAAACTGTTTAAAATGGTTCCACCTTTTTTGTATCGGCCTTGAGTGTGTTGAGTTTGTAAACATTGTCTCACCTGAAATTCAAGAACAGACAAGGGCATGCGCAAAATTAAAGTGGGCAGAGTCTTTGTGCCTGCGGATTGCGCACAGCTGTAATGCGTGTTCAGCTGTAGTATTATAGTGTTGAGTACATAGCGTTGTCTCCGTTGTCTCTTTAGCTTTGAAAAAGTACTGTCCGAACATAGGGGCCATATTCCGACTGACGGTGGTTCGGACGGTAGGCGATCTTTGTGCAACCGCAGCGTTACTATCCCTCTGCGGAAGCTGGTGCTGTGCATGCCTATTGCGTGACACTCTCTGAGGTACTGAACCTAGTGAGGATAGCTAACTCTGTCCGGTCCGAGAGAAGTGGCTGTGTCCGGGTGATGGTGTCCGATAATTGATGAGCTACTTTACAAGAGGACGCCATTGCAACCACGCGGTAGTATACTGCGCATGCGCATTAGGGTTATATTGGCGTCCACAAAGAAACGCTAACACGCTAAACTTAATGGTTTTACAGTACTTCCCACACATGATTTATAGACCAGCTGTACTATGTTACAGTACATAATGTAGTGTCCCAAAGGAGGGGACACCATGCTGATTCTGAAGATTATGATGACTACTAAGGATATGAGAGTAATTGGGACATACTGCATCATAATGTACATAGTAAGACTATATTTATCGAGGGACATGTAGCACATTGAATGCACAGATGGTCCAGTACCATTTCTACTTCTTACATCCCCCACTTCTCGTTCAACATGACTACAAGTAAAGTTGTTTAGGTCAGTGAGGTTTTGAGGTAGGTCAATGAGTCCGTTTTTGACAAGATGAGGTAGAAATACATATGGGCAGTATGCCGCCACAGTTTCATTCGTACAGATGTCATGGTAAGCACAGTGTCCCACTTTGACATATGAAGCACCTTCTCTCTGATTGCACGTCACCACTGACTCCATTGCACCGCTGCACACACACTGAGGGTAGGCTGATGAACCTTCAGTGAACCAAGGTGGTCATGTCCCTCCACTGAGAGACATTCTCACTGGCATTAGAAACAGAATGAAAAGGTAATGGACCTCCATGGTGGTCTACACTACCTGACGACAATATACGTAGCCACCTGGTCTGATGCGGTACTGTGCATGAACACTGAAAATGATTCAGCTTTTGTTTTGCTTTTCAAGTACAGCCTCTGTTTATAAAAACATTTTTTGGCTCTTGGCTAAATTAAAAATCCTGCAAATTTAAAAAATAGAGGCATATAGGGATGGTATAAAAAGAAAGGGAGACAAAATAGGGATGGATACACGAAGCATGGTTAATGAACAGATTTGAGCACGCTGACACCCCAAACCTCATAACACAACCCCTATATTGTAGCCTAGGTGAAGTATTAACATTCACCATTACAATACTCAGAATTTATTATACAAAAAAGTCATGCTACTGAGTAACCAACACAGTTATAAAGTGACTGTGGCAGTATAAAAGTAGAAATGTTACTAAAAAGATTGGGGGGACGGTGAAAGAATGCTTGCTTTTCGTAACCTTTAGCCCTTATATAATGCAACATTCCCTATAAGAGTAGCACACTAGGCAACAATATAGGGACCACGTACGTAATTGGCTCAGAAAAGTTGTGGGTAGTAAACTTGTGACGACTAGCCAATGTACATGTAACACGTATGTGAATAAGCATAAGTATTTGCTTTAACACATAGTAGGTCGCAGATGACTGTAAGCCTGGAATAGCCTCATCTTATCACGTATCGCCAATCTGACATTATGAGCCATGTTTGATATGGCATTGTAGAAATGTAAACCTACAGTTAGAAAATGACATCGTAAATTCTGCAGCACTAACATTTTTTACACTTTTTAACCGGGCTTAAACATAATCCAAGGATCTCGTATCTCCACAAATATTCTCTGTACTATACTCTGACTTCTGCCGCTTTTTGCATGCAAATGAGGAGAACTACTCTATGTTCCTTAGTGACCTCTTAGTCTCTGCTGCGTTGCAGTGAGTGCCAGAGTTTCGATATAGGAGCATACTATAATTTCGGTTGCGTGATGCTGTTTGTGTTAGTGAGAGGAATGCCTCCTGAGTGTCCCCCATGGTTCAATCAGGTCAGCGAGACCAGCCCAGAGTTTCCCGAGTGTGTTTGTAGCAGTGCGGTGAAGTCCATCATTGACTGCAACCAGAGGGAAAGAACATCCTACGTGAAGGTTGGACACTGTGCTTATCAGTATCTGAACCAAACTGAAGCCGCCAACTCTCCGTATGTGTTTCCCCATCATCTGATTCGTGCTGGATTCATTCGTCTGCCTCGGAACCTCTCAGATCTCAACAGTTTCACTTGTGGTCATCTCCACCGGGTACAAAGAACTCTTTTCTGTGGTAATGGCACCGGGCCATCAATATATTCCTTTGGGAGTCAGTGTGCTTCATGCAGTGTGCAGAACCTACTCTATTACATCTTACTACTGTATGTCCCAATCACTCTCATATTCCTTGTCGTACTTTGGTCCAGATCAGCATCGTCTCCCCGCCAATGGCACACTTTGTCCTCTACTGCAATATGACGCAGGTAGCGTTGAAAACAAACCTAGGACAGTATTATCTGTTTGCTCGCACTCGCACACTTCCAGTGAAATTGTTATTGACTCTGAAATCACTTTGGACACTGGATTGTTTTATTTTTCTTTCTCCTCCACTGTGCCTTTCAGAAAGTGTTCACGAGATCAATATTCCCATTTTGACACTTTGTCTGCTCTCTACCCATTTCTTCTCTTGCTTATAACATACATCCCAATTGAGCTCTATGCCAACGATTGCAAACTGATTGTCTTCCTTTGGAAGCTCAATAGATACAAAATATTCTTTAATCATTGGAACCACAATAAATCCGTGATACAAGCATTTGCGACGCTTTTCTTTTTATCTTTTGTCAAGTTTTTCAGTATTGTCTCAGTTTCGACGATTCCCACGAGTGTCCATAGAATGAATGGCGAGATCCACGAAACAGTTTCGTTTATTGATCCAATGGTTGTACCGTTCAGTCGCAGTCACTTACCAGTCGTATTCCTCTCGGCTGTCATTCTCTTCTTAATTCTGTTGCCACCTACACTTCTGTTACTGTTTTATCCCACTGCTTGCTTTCGAAGACTAAGCAAGCGTCTGAAACCAAGGCAGGCTCTTGCAATGAAAATATTCACTGATGTTTTTTACGGTACACTCACAGCACTAAACATTATAGTTGATGGAGTATTTTCGCCTCATATATTCTGGTCTGTGATGTTTTTACCTGTGGCAGTATGGCTATAGCATGTCTGGTGTTTCAGCCGAGAGCAGCCAATGTGTCTGGAACAGTTCTTCTCCTTAACCTCACGGCTGCAGCTACCGTTCTAGATGTCTATGCCTACTCACAAACAATGGCTGTGGCTGCCATAGCAGTACTGATGGTGCCACATGCTGTCCTCTATGTCTATGGAGCAGTCAGACTGATACTATGCCTCATAGAGAGAGCTACTGTGATTGGCACAGGCCGTGGCCTGCTCTATTTCCTCAGCCCTGGTAGCGAGGGAACTCTGTTACTAGACAACTAACAATGTATCGCAGACTTAGTTTTAGTTTGAAGTAGCCTGATAGTATTCCTTTATGTTCTGTGCACGTATTTAATTGTCACGGATGCCATGATATTTTAAGCTATGTATGTTGACCATGTACATGGTTCATATAACCCAGGGCTATTGAGCAGTGTTCCTTGTGGACTGAGAGAATTTTGTACACCTTTGCTTTAAAGACATTCTAACTTTTTGATAGATGTTGTGTATGCAGAGTTAGAGTTTGTTGTTCTTTGAAATGGAATGTACATTGTGCGACGGTGACACAGCAAGTAATTTTATATTCATAATCTCTTAATTAGGGGCATACCCACGGATGTCCTTTGCTAAGTTATGCAGTGTTAAGTGTGAAGAGCTTTAATAATAATAATACTCAGGCGGCTGCCATAGCACTAGGGCCATAGACCACGCACCCAGAGCAATGGGCGGAATCGTTAACAAACGAACATACACCATACGTATGAACATGAGGTGTCTGTCTCACCTCCCAGACACCTCAACTCACCCCTTCCACCAGCAACACCCTGCAGCTCCACAGACGCAATCTGAGACTGGGTCTGTTGTATGCTGGGATAATCGCCGTATAACCTAACCTTTCTTAGCTCCCAAACATCCAAAGTAAAACCTTTAACAAGGCCAAGCAAAGAACCAAATTTATTCTCCCACAGCTCACTACCCAATATAAAGGATGCTTTCCTTAAACTATCAAGCACTGGAAATGCTCAAACCCATCATCCCCAAGCTTGCCTGCAGGGCAACTAAGGAATTACTCCTAAGACTGCTATAATTATGCTGAACACTCCCACAACACATGACTCACACTTTCACACTCATCATCACACAACAGGTACTCCTTCATCCCCTCCCTCCCCCTTTATCTACCCAGTTCCTCATTTAGCCCATGCGTGCCTGACCTGAATTTAAACATTAATCTAGACCAAGCATCACTCTATTCCCATGCAAGTACTTTTTGAACTCTACCACCTTGTTAAATGTCTTATACAATAACAGCTTTACTTTGCTATTTAGCCCCTCTTCAAACTTTCTAATCTCCCTCTCATTAATACTGTCCCCTACTATAGACAGAAAGCCTTTCAAGGGGCAATCCCCATTTTTATCATGCAACCACTCTGCCTTGTCAAGACCTAGTGATGAAAAGAGATCATCAATGACCTTACTCCAACACTTCCTCTGCCTGCCTCTCCGTGGCTTAAAATTGCATTCAATAGCGAAACAATTGCTCCACTCACTTGTCATGCTAGGCCCTCTGCTATATATTGTATGGGGCACCAGTCTTTAACTTTCGACATGCATGGTTTACAGTACTTGGTCTGCATCTCTTCTGACTCTACAGGCTATATATTAGGTGGCCTATGAGTGATACCAACAGCTTAGCAGGCCCTTAATATGATGGCAATTTTCCTGAAACGACTGTGTTCTAGAGACAAAAAGCAAAAAAGCCCATATGCAAATCCCAGGGGAAGTGACGGAGTCATTATTTACTTGCAACACCAAGTTGAAGCGGTCTTTGGATGCTCCGCGTTCCTCATGTCCGTCATTGCTCAACCTCTGGGGAGCTAAATTTGTTTCTATTATGTATAATTATCACAACAGTGCAAACGTACATAAGGTGCTGTTCTGTTGAGTAAAAAGCTCCTGTACTTCTATCTTGCTGCGCCATCAGTTTCCTCTTAGTTTATTAGTGGCCTCTTACTCTCTGTGACCTCTGTATAAACATGTTGTTTGACTTTCTTGATAAACTTGTGTATACTAAATCCATAGAGAACACAGTGGGACAATGTCAGAACGCCTACCTGTACCCAGGCTAGTGTTGTTGAAAACGAATGGAGGTGTAGTATTGCAGATGTGGTAGCTGCTACTCCGAGTATGATGAGTAAGACTGTCCCAGACATATTAGCAGACCTTTTCTTGTATGGCTCAAGCACCACACAAGCCACTGCTAAAACTATCAGTAGAGGAATGAATGTTAGCAGCCATGGAACGATTTTCCTTCCCAAGAGGGTTACTATTCCATTCACTGCCGGGAATATTATCCAAATGAGGAAGATGACGCCTGCTACTGGTCAATATAGTCCCTTGATTTGTCAGTGCCGTCCTTGTAGCTTCCGTGGAATGTGTCTCTGAATATTTTAGTCTCAGTTGCCATCTTGTGTTGAGGTGTGTGCTGGCTTTCTGGAAGCAACGAAACGGATACAACATCAGCAGAATTGTTGGTGGCAAGAGAACAAAGACGAAAATTGCAACTGATAGAGCTACAACTGGTATATGATGGTGACTAAATAGAACCACAGTTGGATCTATGTAGGAGACTGTCGTAACAACTTGACCTTGCATGTTTACAACATATGCTGCAAACACTGTGTCACAAACTGCTCCTCAATAATAATAATGCATAGGTAGACATAACCCAACCTGTTGTCAAATATGATTACATCACCATCATATATGAATTGAAGTCAGCATTTGCAAGGTATACACACTCTCAAAAAGTTAAAATGTCTACAAAGGTGTACAAAAATTCTCTCAGTCCACGAGGAATACTGCTAAATAGCCCTGGGTTTTACGAACTACATGGTCAACACACGTAGCTGAAAATATCATGGCATACGTGACAATTAATGTACGTGCACAGAGCATAAAGGAATACTATCAGGCTACTTCAAACAAAAACAAAGTCTGCTATCCATCGGTAATTGTGTTCCGTTAAGTCAACTGATTTTTACACATACTTCTACACAATAAACATATTATATCTCAAAAAAATTTAATAATCCGTTTTAGTTGAAGTGCAGCAATTAATTTTGTGCTATCTGTAACACAAAAGAATACACTGTGCAAACTTATACATTGTTAGTTGTCTAGTAACAGAGTTCCCTCGCTACCAGGGCTGAGGAAATAGAGCAGGCCACGGCCTGTGCCAATCGCAGTAGCTCTCTCTTTGAGGCATCGTATCAGTCTGACTGCTCCATAGACATAGAGGACAGCATGTGGCATCATCAGTACTGCTATGGCAGCTGCAGCCATTGTTTGTGAGTAGGCATAGACATCTAGAATGGCAGATATAGCAGCTGCAGCCGTGAGGTTAAGGAGAAGAAGTGTTCCAGAAACATTGGCTGCTCTCTCTTGGTGTGGCTGAAACACCAGACATGCTATAGCCATACCTACTGCCACAGGTAAAAACAACACAGACCAGAATATATGAAGTGAAAATACTCCGTAAACTATAATGTCTAGTGCTGTGAGAGCTATCCAAGCAATGAAAACAAAGCTAGCGACTGAACGGTAATCTTTTGTTCCGTTGAGTCCACTGTTGTAACTACTGTAAAAAACATCAGTGAATATTTTCATTGCAAGAGCCTGCCTTGGTTTTAGACTCTTGCTTAGTCTTCGAAAGCAAGCAGTGGGATAGAACAGTAACAGAAGTGTAGGTGGCAACAGAATAAAGAAGAGAATGACAGCCGAGAGGAACACGACTGGTAAGTGACTGCGACTGAACGGTACAACCATTGGATCAATAAACGAAACAGTTTCATGGGTCTCGCCATTCATGTCTGTGGACACTCGTTGGAATCATCGAATCTGTGACAATGCTGAAAAACTTGACAAAAGATAAAAAGAAAAGCGTCGCAAATGCTTGTATCAGGGATTTATTGTGGTTCCAACGATTAAGGAATATTTTGCATCTACTCAGCTTCCAAAGGAAGACAATCAGTTTGCAATCCTTGGCATAGAGCTCGATTGAGATGTATGTTATCAGCAAGAGAAGAAATGGGTAGAGAGCAGACAAAGTGTCAAAAATGGGAATATTGATCTCATGAACTCTTTCTGAAATGCACAGTGGAGGAGAAAGAAAAATAAAAGGATCCAGTGTCCAAAGTGAGTTCAGAGTCAATAACAATTTCACTGGAAGTGTGCGAGTGCCAGCAAACAGATAATACTGTCCTAGGTTTGTTTTCAACAATGCCTGCGTAATATTGCAGTAGAGGACAAAGTGTGCCATTGGCGGGGAGACGATGCTGTATCTGGACCATAGTACGGCAAGGAATATGAGAGTGATTGGGACATACAGTAGTAAGATGTAATAGAGTAGGTTCAGCACACTGCATGAAGCACACTGGCTCCCAAAGGAATATATTGATGGCCCGGTGCCATTAGTACACCTACCACAGAAAAGAGTTCCTTGTTCCCGGTGGAGATGACCACAAGTGAAACTGTTGAGATCTGAGAGGTTCTGAGGCAGACGAATTAATCCAGCACGAATCAGATGATGGGGAAACACATACGGAGAGTTGGCGGCTACAGTTTGGTTGAGATACTGATAAGCACAGTGTCCAACCTTCACGTAGGATGTTCTTTCCCTCTGGTTGCAGTCAATGATGGACTTGACCGCACTGCTACAAACACACTCGGGAAACTCTGGGCTGGTCTCGCTGACCTGATTGAACCATGGGGGACACTCAGGAGGCATTCCTCTCACTAACACAAACAGCATCACGCAACCGAAATTATAGTATGCTCCTATATCGAAACTCTGGCACTCACTGCAACGCAGCAGAGAGTAAGAGGTCACTAAGGAACATAGAGTAGTTCTCTTCATTTGGATGCAAAAAGCGGCAGAAATCAGAGTATAGTACAGAGAATATTTGTGGAGATGTGAGACCCTTGCATTATGTTTAAGTCCGGTTAAAAAATAAACATGTAAAGAAGGTTAGTGCTGCAGAATTTACGATGTAATTTTCTAGCTGTCGGTTTACACATACGTAATTTGCTCAGAAAAGTTGTGGGTAGTAAACTTGTGACGACTAGCTAATGTACATGTAACACGTATGTGCACAAGAATTATTATTTGCTTTAACACATAGTAGGTCACTGATGACTGTAAGCCTGGCACAGCCTCATCTTATCACGTATCGCCACTCTGACATCATGAGTCATGTTTGACATGGCATCATAGAAATGTAAACCTACAATTAGAGAAAATTGCTGCTCGTCATCTGGCTCCTGGCCTCCTGCTCGTGGTTCGACTATAAAAGTACGAACATGTGTGTTCGGGATGTATTGCACAAGCTGTGCGTTCACCTCATCCCATGTGGGTGTGGAGGCGTGTTGTCGAGACAGGAGGAAAAGGCCATGGAACGTAATACTGCCACACTTATGGCAACAATAGCCACATGGTGTCGAGTTGTATATTGTGCATTTTCCCTATCAGCTGAAAAGAGAGTTTGGCTTATCCTTCTCTAACCTGATCTGTTTGCAAAAACATGTTTTTCCTCCACGGGCTCCAGCGGGGAAGTTTATGGAATTTTGGGGGAAAGGGGATACATTATGCTTTACTGTTTTATGACAGTGGGCCCACAAATACAAATACTCCGTGGCTTAGAAATAACACTCCAACACATCTGGTGTGTACAAGTTCTGTACAATTGAGTGAAGCGTGCAAGTGACTCCAAGATTACTAAATCTGGCTCCTGGCCTCCTGCTCGTGGTTCGACTATAAAAGTACGAACATGTGTGTTCAGGATGTATTGCACAAGCTGTGCGTTCACCTCATCCCATGTGGGTGTGGAGGCGTGTTGTCGAAACAGGAGGAAAAGGCCATGGAACGTAATGCTGCCACACTTATGGCAACAATAGTCACATGGTGTCGAGTTGTATATTGTGCATTTTTCCCTATCAGCTGAAAAGGGAGTTTGGCTTTTCCAACTTCTCTAACCTGATCTGTTTGCAAAAACATGTTTTTCCTCCACGGGCTCCGGCGGGGAAGTTTATGGAATTTTAGGAAAAAGGGAATACGTATATGCTTTACTGTTTTATGAGAGTGGATCCGAAATACTCCGTGGCTTAGGAAAAACACTCCAACACATCTGGTGTGCACAAGTTCTGTACAATTGAGTGAAGCGTGCAAGTGGCTCCGATAGCTTTCTTCACCAGATTTACTAAATCTGCGCATCTCGCTCTAGATCTCACTCTTGGTAGAACTGACAGAATAGTGAGTGCGTATAAGCTGTTCTGAATCAAAGTGAAATCCTGTAGCAACTGTTTCTGAAAATTCACAACACCATAATTATCCTGAATTCCACAGCACCACTTGTTACTAACGGGGACATGTCCACCTATTAGTGTGTGCCAGAGTTTGGAAATAGGAGCATACTATATTTTCGGTTGCGTGATGCTGTTTGTGTTGGTGAGAGGAATACCTCCTGAGTGTCCCCCATGGTTCAATCAGGTCAGCGAGACCAGCCCAGAGTTTCCCGAGTGTGTTTGTAGCAGTGCGGTCAAGTCCATCATTGACTGCAACCAGAGGGAAAGAACATCCTACGTGAAGGTTGGACACTGTGCTTATCAGTATCTCAACCAAACTGTAGCCGCCAACTCTCCGTATGTGTTTCCCCATCATCTGATTCGTGCTGGATTCATTCGTCTGCCTCGGAACCTCTCAGACCTCAACAGTTTCACTTGTGGTCATCTCCACCGGGAACAAGGAACTCTTTTCTGCGGTAGGTGTACTAATGGCACCGGGCCATCAATATATTCCTTTGGGAGCCAGTGTGCTTCATGCAGTGTGCTGAACCTACTCTATTACATCTTACTACTGTATGTCCCAATCACTCTCATATTCCTTGCCGTACTTTGGTCCAGATACAGCATCGTCTCCCCGCCAATGGCACACTTTGTCCTCTACTGCAATATTACGCAGGCACTGTTTAAAACAAACCTAGGACAGTATTATCTGTTTGCTGGCACTCGCACACTTCCAGTGAAATTGTTATTGACTCTGAACTCACTTTGGACACTGGATCCGTTTATTTTTCTTTCTCCTCCACTGTGCATTTCAGAAAGGGTTCATGAAATCAATATTCCCATTTTTGACACTTTGTCTGCTCTCTACCCATTTCTTCTCTTGCTGATAACGTACATCTCAATTGAGCTCTATTCCAAGGATTGCAAACTGATTGTCTTCCTTTGGAAACTGAGTAGATGCAAATTATTACTTAATCGCTCGAACCACAATAAATCCCTGATACAAGCATTTGCGACGCTTTTCTTTTTATCCTTTGTGAAATTTTTCAGCATTGTCTCAGATTCAATGATTCCCACGAGTGTCCACAGCATGAATGGCGAGATCCGCGAAACAGTTTCATTTATTGATCCAATGGTTGTACCGTTCAGTCGCAGTCACTTACCAGTCGTATTCCTCTCGGCTGTCATTCTCTTCTTTATTCTGTTGCCACCTACACTTCTGTTACTGTTCTATCCCACTGCTTTCTTTCGAAAACTAAGCAAACATCTAAAACCAAGGCAGGCTCTTACAATGAAAATATTCACTGATGTTTTTTTATGGAAGTTACAAGAGTGGACTCAACGGAACAAAGGATTACCGTTCAGTCGCTGGCTTTGTTTTCATTGCTTGGATTGCACTCACAGCACTAAACGTTATAGTTTACGGAGTATTTTCACCTCATATATCCTGGTCTGTGGTGTTTTTACCTGTGGCAGTAGGTATGGCTATAGCATGTCTGGTGTTTCAGCCACACCAAGAGAGAGCAGCCAATGTTTCTGGAACACTTCTTCTCCTTAACCTCACTGCTGCAGCTGCTATAGCTACCGTTCTAAATGTCTATGCCTACTCACAAAGAATGGCTGTGGCTGCCATAGCAGTACTGATGATGCCAAATGCTGTCCTCTATGTGTATGGAGCAGTCAGACTGACACAATGCATCAAAGAGAGAGCCACTGCGATTGGCACAGGCCGTGGCCTGCTCTATTTCCTCAGTCCCTGGTAGCGAGGGAACTCTGTTACTAGACAACTAACAACGTACAAGTTTGCACAGAGTATTCTTTTGTGTTACAGAGAGCACAAAATTAATTGCTGCACTTCAACTCAAGCGGATTATTATTTTTTTGGGATATACACTGTTTATTTGTAGAAGTATGTGTAAAAATCAGTTGATGTAACGGAACAAAATTACCGAGGGATCGCAGACTTTCTTTTTGTTTGAAGTAGCCTGATAGTATTCGTTTATACTCTGTATTAATTGTCACGGATGCAATTATATTATTCTACGTATGTTGACGACATAATTCGCTCTGTGTTAGCTCTGTGCTCATGATATTTTCAGCTACGTGTGTTGACCGTGTAGTTCATAAAACCCAGGGCTATTGAGCAGTATTGCATGTGGACTGAGAGAATTTTTGTGCACCTTTGCATTCTAACTTTTTGAGGGATGTTGTGTATGCTGAGTTAGAGTTTGTTGTTCTTTTGAACATTGTGCAACGGTGACACGGCATGTAGTTTTATATTCATAATCTATTAATTAGGGGCATACCCAGGGATATTCCTTGCTAACTTATGCAGCGTTAAGTGTGAAAAGCTTTTGTAAATGGGTAGTGAGTTGTGGGAGGATAAATTTGGTTCTTTGCTTGGCCTTGTTAAAGGTTTTATTTTGGATGTTTGGGAGCTAAGAAAGGTAAGGTTATACGGCGATTATCCCAAGCGTACAAAAGACCCAGTCTCAGATTGTGTCTGGGGAGCTGCAGGGTGTCGCTGGTGAAAGGGGTGAGTTGAGGCGTCTGGGAGGAGAGACAGACACCTCATGTTCATATGGTGTATGTTCATTTATTAACGGTTCCGCCCATTGCTCTGGGCACGTGGTCTATGGCCCTAGTGCTATGGCAGCCACCTGAGTATTATTATTATTATTTTAAATACAGTTCTTCTGTGTGTATTCTGTGGTGTACTTGAAAGTAAAACATCCACCCGCACAAAACAATAGAAGGTTTGAGAAGGAAATGACATGATATTTGGTCTGGCATCAAGTGACCAGGTATCTGAGTTCAACTTAACTGATTGAGGCAGGCCCCTTTTCTACTTGCCGCAAGAACAACTTCCATGTCAGTGTAAAGAAGTAAAATGGGCAAATAATTTACAAATATGCCCTTGCCCCACTGGATGAACTCCATCCATACTCCTAAAAGCTCCACTGTTACCTTCGTGCATGGTGTTCATCTCATAGTTTAATGTTGAACTTCATAAAAGACAAGAAAAACAGTGTCGCGAATGCTTGTATGAGTGACCGTTTATCATTCCACGAACTGAGTGACTTTAGGCATATGATCACTTTCCACAGAATCATAACAGGTTTGAAGCCACATTAATGCAGCTTAATTACCGTATGAATGCCAATAAAAGGATAGAGAACGGGTATAGAGCTGATATGAAAAGGTAGTGGACCTCCATAGTGGTCTACACTACTTGACGACAATGTATGTAGCCACCTGGTCTGATGCTATACTGTGCATGAACACTGAGCTTTTGTTTTGCTTTTCAAGTACAGCCTCTGTTTATAAAAACATTTTTTGGCTCTTCATGTGACCACATATATACGTAATTTGCTCAGAAAAGTTGTGGGTAGTAAACTTGTGACGACTAGCCAATGTACATGTAACACGTATGTGAATAAGCATAATTATTTGCTTTAACACATAGTAGGTCGCAGATGACTGTAAGCCTGGCACAGCTCGTCTTATCACGTATCGCCAATCTGACATCATGAGCCATGTTTGACATGGCATTGTAGAAATGTAAACCTACAGTTAGAAAATGACATCGTAAATTCTGCAGCACTAACCTTCTTTACAGTTTTTAACTGGGCTTAAACATAATGCAAGGATCTCGTATCTCCACAAATATTCTCTGTACTATACTCTGACTTCTGCCGCTTTTTGCATCCAAATGAGGAGAACTACTCTCTGTTCCTTAGTGACCTCTTACTCTCTGCTGCGTTGTAACCTCGGAAATGAGGGACTGCTCGTCATCTGGCTCCTGGCCTCCTGCTCATGGTTCAACTATAAAAGTACGAACATGTGTGTTTGGGATGTATTGCGCAAGCTGTGCGTTCACCTCTTCCCATGTAGGTGTGGAGGCGTGTTGTCGAAACAGGAGGAAAAGGCCATGGAACGTCATACTACCGCACTTATGGCAACAATAGTCACATGGTGTCGAGTTGTATATTGTGCATTTCCCTATGAACTGAAAAGAGAGTTTGGCTTTTCCAACTTCTCTAGCCTGATCTGTTTGTAAAAACGTGTTTTTCTCCACCGGCACCGACAGGGAAGTTTATGGAATTTAGGAAAGAAGGGATACATTATGCTTTACTGTTTTATGAGAGTGGGACCACAAATACTCAATGGCTTAGGGAAAACATTCAAACACATCTGGTGTGTACAAGTTATGTACAAGTGAGTGAAGCGTGCAAGTTTCTCCGATAGCTTTCTTCACCAGATTACTAAATCTGTGCATCTCGATCTCACTCCTGGTAGAACTGACAGAATAGTGATGAGTGTATAAGCTGTTCTTAATCAAAGTGGAACCCTCTAGCAACTGTTTCGGAAAATTCTCAACACCATTTCCTGAATTCCACAGCACCACTTGTTACTAACGGAGACCTGTCCACCGATTATTGTGTGCCAGATTTTGGAAATGGGAGCATACCATATTTTCGTTTACGTGATGCTGTTTGTGTTGGTGAGAGGAATACCTCCTGAGTGTCCCCCATGGTTCAATCAGGTCAGCGAGACCAGCCAAGAGTTTCCCGAGTGTGTTTGTAGCAGTGCGGTCAAGTCCATGATTGACTGCAACCAGAGGGAAAGAACATCCTACGTGAAGGTTGGACACTGTGCTTATCAGTATCTGAACCAAACTGTAGCCGCCAACTCTCCGTATGTGTTTCCCCATCATCTGATTCGTGCTGGTTTCATTCGTCTGCTCAGAAAAGTTGTGGGTAGTAAACTTGTGACGACTAGCCAATGTACATGTAACACGTATGTGCATAAGCATAATTACTTGCTTTAACACATAGTTGGTCGCAGATGACTGTAAGCCTGGCACAGCCTCATCTTATCACGTATCGCCAATCTGACATCATGAGCCATGTTTGACATGGGGCATTGTAGAAATGTAAACCTACAGTTAGATAATTACATTGTAAATTCTGCAGCACTTACCTTCTTTACATTTGAACATAGTGCAAGGGTCTCGTATCCCCACAAATATTCTCTCTACCATACTCTGACTTCTGCCGCTTTTTGCATCGAAATGAGAAGAACTACTCTATGTTACTTAGTGACCTCTTACTCTCTGCTGCGTTGTAACCTCGTAACTGAGGGACTGCTCGTCATCTGGCTCCTGGCCTCCTGCTCATAGTTCGACTATAAAAGTACGAACATGTGTGTTCGGGATGTATTGCACAAGCTGTGCATTCACCTCATCCCATGTAGCTGTGGAGGCGTGTTGTCGAAACAGGAGGAAAAGGCCATGAACGTCATACTACCGCACTTATGGCAACAATAGCCACATGGTGTCGAGTTGTATATTGTGCATTTTCCCTATCAGCTGAAAAGAGAGTTTGTCTTTTCCATCTTCTCTAACCTGATATGTTTGCAAAAACATGTTTTTCCTTCACGGGCTCCGGCGGGGAAGTTTAAGGAATTTTAGGAAAAAGGGGATACGTATATGCTTTATGACAGTGGGTCCCAAATACGCAATGGCTTAGGAGAAACACTCCAACACATCTGGTGTGTACAAGTTCTTTACAATTGAGTGAAGTGTGCCAAGTGGCTCCGATAGGTTTCTTCACCAGATTACTAAACCTGCGCATCTCGCTCTAGATCTCACTCCTGGTAGAACTGACAGAATAGTGATGAGTGTATAAGCTGTTCTGAATCAAAGTGAAATCCTCTTGCAACTGTTTCTGAAAATTCTAGACACCATATCCTGAATTCCACAGCACCACTTGTCATTATTCTCACTCTATATAACGGACACCCGTCTACCGATTAGTGTGTGCCAGAGTTTGGAAATGGGAGCATACTATATTTTCGGTTACGTGATGCTGTTGGTGTGTGTGAGAGGAATACCTCCTGAGTGTCCCCCATGGTTCAATGAGGTCAGCAAGACCAGCCCAGAGTTTCCCGAGTGTGTTTGTAGCAGTGCGGTCAAGTCCATCATTGACTGCAACCAGAGGGAAAGAACATCCTACGTGAAGGTTGGACACTGTGCTTATCAGTATCTGAACCAAACTGTAGCCGCTAACTCTCCGTATGTGTTTCCCCATCATCTGATTCGTGCTGGATTCATTCGTCTGCCTCGGAACATCACAGATCTAAACAGTTTCACTTGTGGTCATCTCCGCCGGGAACAAGGAACTCTTTTCTGTGGTAGGTGTACTAATGGCACCGGGCCATCAATATATTCCTTTGGGAGCCAGTGTGCTTCATGCAGCGTGCTGAGCCTACTCTATTACATCTTACTACTGTATGTCCCAATCACTCTCATATTCCTTGCCGTACTATGGTCCAGATACAGCATCGTCTCCGCGCCAATGGCACACTTTGTCCTCTACTGCAATATTACGCAGGTAGGGTTGAAAACCAACCTAGGACAGTATTATCTGTTTGCTGGCACTCGCACACTTCCAGTGAAATTGTTATTGACTCTGAACTCACTTTGGACACTGGATCCGTTTATTTTTCTTTCTCCTCCACTGTGCATTTCAGAAAGGGTTCATGAAATCAATATTCCCATTTTTGACACTTTGTCTGCTCTCTACCCATTTCTTCTCTTGCTGATAACATACATCTCAATCGAGCTCTATGCCAAGGATTGCAAACTGATTGTCTTCCTTTGGAAGCTGAGTAGATGCAAAATATTCCTTAATCGTTGGAACCACAATAAATCCCTGATACAAGCATTTGCGACCCTTTTCTTTTTATCTTTTGTGAAATTTTTCAGCATTATCGCAGATTCAATGATTCTCACGAGTGTCTATAACATTAATGGCGAGATCCACGAAACAGTTTTGTCTATTGATCCAATGGTTGTACCGTTCAGTCGCAGTCACTTCCCAGTCGTGTTCCTCTCGGCAGTCATTCTTTTCTTTATTCTGTTGCCACCTATGCCACCTACACTTCTGTTACTGTTCTATCCCACTGCTTGCTTTCGAAGACTAAGTAAGCGTCTAAAACCAAGGCGGACTCTTACAATGAAAATATTCACTGATGTTTTTTACGGTAGTTACAAGAGTGGACTCAACGGAACAAAAGATTACCGTTCAGTCTCTGGCTTTCATTGCTTGGATAGCGCTGACAGCGCTAAACGTTATAATTTACGGAGTATTTTCACCTCATATGGCCTGGTCTGTGATGTTTTTGCCTGTGGCAGTAGGTATGGCTATAGCATGTCTGGTGTTTCAGACACACCAAGAGAGAGCAGCCAATGTTTCTGGAACACTTCTTCTCCTTAACCTCACGGCTGCAGCTGCTATAGCGACCGTTCTAGATTTCTATGACTACTCACAAACAATGGCTGTGGCTGCCATACCAGTACTGATGATGCCACATGCCGTTCTCTATGTCTATGGAGCAGTCAGATGACTGCTCACTTGCCTAGCAGAGCTACTGCGTATTGGCACAGGCCATGGCCTGTTCTATTTCCTCAGCCCTGGTAGCGAGAAAACTCTGTTACTAGACAAGTAACAGCGTATAAGTTTGCACAGAGTATTCTTTTGTGATACGTACAGCACAAAATTAATTGGTACACTTCAACTCAACGGATTTTTAATTTTTTAAGATATACTATGTTTATTTGGTATAAGTATGTGTCAAAATGAGTTGCCTTAACGGAACAAAATGACTGATGTATCGCAGACTTCGTTTTTGTTTGAAGTAGCCTGATAGTATTGCTTTATGCTCTGTGCACGTACATTAATTGTCACGGATGCCATGATATTTTCAGCTACGTATGTTGACCATGTAGTTCATAAAACCCAGGGCTATTGAGCAGTATTCCTTGTAGACTGAGAAAATTTTTCTAAACCTTTGCTTTAAAGACTTTCTAACTTTTTGAGAGATGTTGTGTTTGCTGAGTTAGAGTTTGTTGTTCTTTCAAATGGAATGTACATTGTGCAACAGTGACACAGCATGTAATATTATATTCATAATCTATTAATTAGGGGCATACCCAGGGATATCCCTTGCGAGGTTATGCAGCGTTAAGTGTGAAAAGCTTTTGTAAACGTTATTTTTCTCTGTGTATTCTGTGGTGTACTTGAAAGTAAAACATCCACCAGCACAAAAGAATAGAAGGTTGGAGAAGGAAATGACATGATATTTCGTCTGGCATCAAGTGATCAGGTACGTATCTGAGTTCAACTTAACTCATTGAGGCAGGCCCCTTTTCTACTTGCCGCAAGAACAACTTCCATGTCAGTGTAAAGAAGTAAAATAGGCAAATAATTTACACAAATTATGCCCTTGTCCCACTGGATGAACTCCATCCATACTCCTAAGAGCTCCACTGTTATCTTTGTGCGTGGTGTTCACCTCATAGTTTAAGACATTCTCACTGGCATTAAAAACAGAATGAAAAGGTAGTGGACCTAATTAGTGGTCTACACTACCTGACGACAATATATGTAGCCACCTGGTCTGATGCTATACTGTGCATGAACACTGAAAATCATTCAGAAGTACGGCCTCTGTTTATAAAAACATGTTTATTTGGCTCTGATGGGATGTTCATGTGACCACATACGTAATTTGCTCAGAAAACTGGTGCGTAGTAAACTTGTGACGACTAGCCAACATACGTACGTACATGTAACATGTATGTGCATAAGCATTTTTGCTAAACACATTGTTGGTCGCAGATGACTGTAAGCCTGGCACATCATCATCTTATCACGTATCACCAATCTAACATCATGCAGCCATGTTTGACATGGCATTGTAGAAATGTAAACTACACTAAACCTAGTAAATGACATCATAAATTCTGCAGCACTAACCTTCTTTACATGATTATTTTTTAACCGGACTTGAACATAGTGCAAGGGTCTCATATCCCCACAAATATTCTCTGTACCATACTCTGACTTCTGCCGCTTTTTGCATCCAAATGAGGAGCACTCCTCTATCACTAAGTAGTATATAGGGATTGGCATGGTACGTACCTAGCATTATTGCCGAGCGCGTTAGCGTGAGGAAACTACTCCGGGTTGTATTATCGCGATATGCGTACGTACGTACGTTCGGCAATTAGTCACGCTTAGGAATGTCAATTAGTCACCAAAAGGAAGTGTAACTTCCGTCATTCGTAGGAAGTCTAGCTTCCGCCGTGCGCGCAGATTCGTAGGCAGTCTGGCTTCGTACCGGTGCACGCGCGAGCGGCCTCAGTCGGACATTTTACGGCAGGTGCGAGGCAAAATTTGCGCATGCGCATTCGCATACCTTGCATATGTATGGGGCTATGATAGGGAGTTTTGTTCATCATCATCTTCTTCTTCTTCTTCAACCAGCATAACTAAAAAACCGAAAGAGATAAAACCATGAAATTTTTTAGGAATGTACATATCGATAACCAAATGTGCAACGTCATACTTTTTTACAACAATAGAAGTGCCCCAGGCAATACAGTATAATGGACAATACGTTATAATGGGCATACTACATGTGTCAGTGTAACTCACAATTATTGGTAAGAGTTATGTGAGAGAAAGTTTGTATACACAATGTATTCAATAGCCAACATCAAAATCACAACAATACATGTTTGTAAATAACAACAAATAGCCTCAGGCACTTTTCTTTAAATTAACTTCTTCACTTCTCATGGTAGCACGCATAGAGATGAAACTTGGTACGTATGCCTATTATATGATTTCCATGACGATTACATGTTTCCATGACGACCGCATAATGTTCGATAAGGCCTTAGGCAATTTACTTTAAATTACTTCTTCACTCCTCAAACTTGCTAATTGTATCACGCATGGAGGTGAAACTTGGTGCGCATGTGTATTACATCGTTTCCATGACGACCACAATAACAAATAGCCTCAGGCACTTTTCTTTAAAAATTACTTCTTCACTCCTCAAATTCACTAACGGTACCACGCATGGAGATGAAACTTGGTACACATGTGTGTAACGTCGTTTCCATGACGACCACAACTATAAATAGCCTCAGGCACTTTTCTTTAAAATTACTTTTTCACTCCTTGAACTTGCTAACTGCAGCACACATGGAGATGAAACGTGGTATGCATATCATTTCCATGACGACAAGAGGCATTTTTTCTCTATTATTAATTTTTATAAGGGCTTGCCCCTTCCACAGAGATAATACGTAGTAGTATATAAAAATGAGTGGAGACAAATATAAGAGTGCATATACAACATCATTACAACAGCCCAATATCGTCGTATCGGTGCTTGACCACGGAGTAAAATCTTCATCGCATAAGTATCAGCAACCCTGCATACTTGAATTTGGTTTTCTCGTATTATACGTATATTTTCCATGTAATGATGTTATGCATGCACATTGTTTTGGTCAGCTGATTATTACGACATAACCTAATAATAATCAGCTGACCATGTGTGTTCGGGATGTATTGCGCAAGCTGTGCGTTCACCTCATCCCATGTGGGTGTGGAGGCGTGTTGTCGAGACAGGAGGAAAAGGCCATGGAACGTCATACGACCGCACTTATGGCAACAGTAGTCACATAATGTCGAGTTGTATATTGTGCATTTTCCCTATCAGCTGAAAAGAGAGTTTGGCTTTTCCAACTTCTCTAACCTGATCTGTTTGCAAAAACATGTTTTTCCTCCACGGGCTCCGGCCGGGAAGTTTAAGGAATTTTAGGAAAGAGTGTTCATTGTTTTATGAGCCCACAAATATGCCATGGCTTAGGGAAAAACACTGCAGCACATCTGTTCCGTACAAGTTCTGTACAAGTGAGTGAAGCGTGCAAATAGCTTTCTTTACTAAATCTGCGCATCTCGCAGCGCCACTTGTTCACTAACTGGGACCTGTCCGCAGAAAGTTTAGTGTGTGCCAGAGTTTGGAAATGGGAGCATACTATATTTTCGGTTGCGAGATGCTGTTCGCGTTGGTGCGACGAATACCTCCTGAGTGTCCCGCATGGTTCAATCAGGTCAGCGAGACCAGCCCAGAGTTTCCCGAGTGTGTTTGTAGCAGTGCGGTAGTCCATCATTGACTGCAACCAGAGGGAAAGAACATCCTACGTGAAGGTTGGACACTGCGCTTATCAGTATTGGAACCAAACTGTAGCCGCCAACTCTCCGTATGTGTTTCCCCATCATCTGATTCGTGCTGGATTCATTCGTCTGCCTCGGAACCTCTCATATCTCAACAGTTTCACTTGTGGTCATCTCCACCGGGAACAAGGAACTCTTTTCTGTGGTAGGTGTACGGGCCATCAATATTATTCCTTTGGGAGTCAGTGTGCTTCATGCAGCGTGCTGAACCTACTCTATTACATCTTACTACTGTATGTCCCAATCACTCTCATATTCCTTGCCGTACTATGGTCCAGATACAGCATCGTCTCCCCGCCAATGGCACACTTTGTCCTCTACTGCAATATTACGCAGGTAGGGCTGAAAACGAACCTAGGACAGTATTATCTGTTTGCTGGCACTCACACACTTCCAGTGAAATTGTTATTGACTCTGAACTCACTTGGGACATTGGATCCTTTTATTTTTCTTTCTCCTCCACTGTGCATTTCAAAAAGAGTTCATGTGATCAATATTCCCATTTTGATACTTTGTCTGCTCTCTACCCATTTATTCTCTTGCTTATAACATACATCTCAATTTAGCTCTATGCCAAGGATTGCAAACTGATTGTCTTTCTTTGAAAACTGAGTAGATGCAAAATATTCCTTAATCGTTGGAACCACAATAAATCCGAGATACAAGTATTGTCTCAGTTTCGATGATTCCCACGAGTGTCCATAGAATGAATGGAGAGATACATGAAACAGTATCGTCTATTGAACCAATGGTTGTACCGTTCAGTCGCAGTCACTTACCAGTCGTGTTCCTCTCGGCTGTCATTCTCTTCTTTATTCTGTTGCCACCTACACTTCTGTTACTGTTCTATCCCACTGCTTGCTTTCGAAGACTAAGCAAGCGTCTGGAACCAAGGCAGGCTCTTGCAATGAAAATATTCACTGATGTTTTTTAATGAACTTACAAGAATGGACTCAACGGAACAAAAGATTACAGTTCAGTCGCTGGCTTTGTTTGCATTGCTTGGATAGCACTCACAGCGCTAAATGTCATCGTTTACGGAGTATTTTTACCTCATATATACTGGTCTGTGATGTAGCTGCTATAGCGACCGTTGCAGCTGCTATAGCTACCGTTCTAGATGTCTATGCCTACTCACAAACAATGGCTGTGGCTGCCATAGCAGTACTGATGATGCCACATGCTGTCCTCTATGTCTATGGAGCAGTCAGACTGATACAATGCCTCAAAGAAAGAGCTACTGCGATCGGCACAGGTCGTGGCCTGCTCTATTTCCTCAGCCCTGGTAGCGAGGGAACTCTGTTACTAGACAAGTAACAATGTATAACTTTTGCACCGAGTATTCTTTTGTGTGATACATAGAGGACAAAAATTAATTACTGCACTTCAACCCAAACGGATTTTTATATACTATGTTTGTTTGGTATACGTAAGTATTGTGTCACAATGTGTTGACTTAACGGGAAAATTATTTGATGGATCGCAGACTTTGTTTTAGTTTGAAGAGTATTCCTTTATACTCTGTTCACGTATATTAATTGTCAGGGATGCCATTATGAAAGGAAGTGGCTCTGGCTGGTGTTCAGGCCGGCCAAGACCTTGCTATCTCTCAATTGTTTATATGTCCAAGTGTGTACCACGGAGAACACTCGTAGCCTTGCAAATGCCAGTGTGCCGTTCTGCAGAAAGTGCTGACTCAGCTGGTTGACTGGGTTGCGTGGGCGAACATACATCTCTGCAAGCGGTGACGCGTGCACAACCTCCTCTGGGTTGTATGCACGAAAGTCATGTGATATGGTATGCAGCTGTATGCGGGATCTGAATGCCCACAATTTTTAAACTAGAAGACATCATATTGATGTTCTACTTGTTAATGCAGCTGTGGCAGGAATGTCCACCTCCCCTGCGTTTTTAACAATGATGCACAATATTGGAAGGAGCTGGTAGATAATAATTTCGTCTTCTTGAAGTTAAAAAACAGTCGGATTTTCGTTCCGACAGATGACTGGGAAATCACACGAAGTGCCGGCAGAAGTTCGTTGTTAAGGGCAACAGATTTATATGATAATAATTTCCAATCCAGCGACTTAACACCAAAGCTGAACGAATTAAACAATCCCACACTGGAGGTCACAACAGCTTCAATACCACTACACTCGTCTTTATAGAAAGGGAAAAAAATTAATTGAACTTCATCCTCGCAGAGTAGAATTGCCAATGGTGGGAATTGGCAAGTACCTAGGGTAGTAATACAAAATGAATCCATTTATAAAACAGATGACTGACCATTGTCGGTTGAACGTTGTTTCGATTGCTTTCGAGCAATGTAGTACCCTATTGTCTGGCACACAGCATCGTCATTAAAACTGGCCTTCCTTTTCACTTCAACAAGTGAAGTTTATAGCATGCTTCTTTACAGAAGAGCCATAACTAGTTAAAATGTTATGCTGAATTGTGCAATATCCTGTTTTCCCTGGTGTTAGAGTTTGTTGTTCTTTCGAATGGAATGTACATTGTGCAATACAACTCAACGGTGACACAGCATGTCATTTTTATATTCATAATGTATTAATTAGGGGCATACCCAGGGATATCCCTTGCTACGTTATGCAGTGTTAGTGTGAAGAGCTTATATAAACGTTATTTTTTAAACGCAGTTCTCCTGTGTGTATTCTGTGGTGTACTTGATCCACCGTCACAAAACAATAGAAGGTTGGAGGAGTTGGGCAAGGCATATTTTTGAATTGTTTGCCCATTTTCACTTCTTCACATTGACGTGGAAGTTCTTCGGCAAGTAGAAAAAGGGCCTGCCTCAATCAGTTAACACCATTAAATTCAGATACGTACCTGGTCACTTGATGGCGGACCAACCATTATGTCATTTCCTACTGGCTAACTCCATCCATGCTCCTAGAAGCTCCACTGTTGGTTTTTGTCACAACTCTTCGTTTTGCTTTGCCAGCAGTGCCTTTGTTCGTACATGTATCAGAAAGAACTACAATACAGTGTCAATCTACCACTTAATTATAATAGTTAATAGCCAATTTTAGCGTTCTGTTCAGGAGGTTTTTCCTCATTCTGCAAGTAGGGCGCAGCAAGGTCGATGGTTGTAGCAACGGTTCTGAGTGCCACAGGCTGTCTGAACGGGCTGCACGCGATCATTTCTTTTTATCTTTTGTGAAGTCTCAGATTCGATGATTCCCACGAGTGTCCACAGCATGAACGGCGAGATCCACGAAACAGTTTCGTCTATTGATCCAATGGTTGTACCGTTCAGTCGCAGTCACTTCCCAGTCGTGTTCCTCTCGGCTGTCATTCTCTTCTTTATTCTGTTGCCACCTACACTTCTGTTACTGTTCTATCCCACTGCTTGCTTTCGAAGACTAAGCAAGTGTCTTAAACCAAGGCGTGCTCTTACAATGAAAATATTCACTGATGTAAGTTACAAGAGTGGACTCAACGGAACAAAAGATTACCGTTCAGTCGCTGGCTTTGTTTTCATTGCTTGGATAGCACTCACAGCGCTAAACATCATTGTTTACGGAGTATTTTCACCTCATATCTACTGGTCTGTGATGTTTTTCCCTCTGGCAGTAGGTATGGCTATAGCATGTCTGGTGTTTCAGCCATACCAAGAGAGAGCAGCCAATGTTTCTGGAACACTTCTTCCTAGTAGCGAGGGAACTCTGTTACTAGACAAGTAACAACGTATAAGTTTGCACAGAGTATTCTTTTCTGATACGTAGAGCACAAAATTAATTGCTGCACTTCAACTCGAACGGATTTTTTATATTTTGAGATACACTATGTTTGTTTCGTGTAAGTATGTATCAAAATGAGTCACTGAAGGCACTCTATCATCCCAGCTGTCTCGAAGCCTCTAACTAAAGAAGAGTTGTAATTGTTGTTATCACCAGTTTCCATGCAAAGGCTTGATGAGAGACGCTTTTTGATCAATCTTCACCTTATCCAGGCTTGCACCTTGGTCTAGCGCAGTCTTGATTTCGTCTGCATACCACCTACTGAAATGTTCCTTCATTAGAGCTTTAAACTCATCATTCACAGAGAGATCAAGTGGCTGCAGTTCGCCAGTGCATGAAGCAAGGACAGATATCTGATGAATGTGATGTGCACTCAACTTTTGGAGCACTGAACTGCAACGATTAGCAGCAAATACATCAAAAACAGATAGGCACACTTGGTCTTCTGGTAGCTCTAGTTCTCTCCGAGCTGGTGAGAAGTACAGGATGACAACATGATCTATCTATTGAAGCATTGTTTCCTCCGTACTCCAATGGTTATCACTATGTGTGATGTGCCATCCCTGAGGAAAAGTAATCTTGGCAGGACATCCAGGTGTTTTTCCTGGATCGATTAGCTGGGGCTCCACTAGCAGACACAGCAAGAAGAACAGTTATCTCTCTTTTGTCATCCTTGCCAACAACTGACACTTGCGCGCTTCCTTGCTCAGCCAATGTCCACTGGCTAACAGGCACCAACTTTGACCCTGTCCGATCTCAATTGATGACCAATTTTGGAGGAATAGCATGTTGCTCGACTTCATCGCGAAATTCTTTGTAAAAAGGCAGATTTAAGATCTTGAAAATTAGGCGGTAGTTTTCGTGCGGCCTTGGTTGCCTTTCTCTTAACATATCCACAGCGTCTTAGGAAAGACTCTGCCCATTTCACACCAATACGTATAAGCCCACCATGTTCCTGGAGCTGAGAAGGATTGCTGTGGGCGACTATTCCCTTCCTGCTTGCACAATAGAGCGATTGACAATACCACCCGCCAAATGTAAGGCTTGTATGTACTCCACAATTTTAGTATCTAGCTCATCTCCGAGTAATAACAGTCGGCTGAGGCTAGCGTGAGGCAAACTAACAACCTCGTCAGAGTCCGGTACACTCTTCAGCACACGCAGGTACGCCTTTTTCATGTTCCTCACGCTGCTTTCAGAAACACTATGGCCGAGTTCTTGCGTGAATCTTAATGCAGCTGACTTGTTACCGTGCTGACACGCATGTTTTGCTATCTTAGCCCGTACTTCAGGATCATAGTCATGGTACCTGCCCAGTTTTCGGCATTTTTCCTTCGACACCTGTTGCACGCTATCATTGGCAGCTGAAGTGCACAGATCTGCTGGACTTGGAAACAACAGAGGTGATTCTTTTGATTCCAGCCTTTTTCAGCCAGCCGTACAAGGACGCCATTGCAACCACGCGGTAGTATACTGTGCATGTGCATTAGGGTTTATATTGGCGTCCACAAAAATTAGTGATTACTAGGAATGCGCACGCGCATATTTTGCCTCGCGCCTGCCAGCCAATGCGTAAACACTCCGACTGACATTCCTAAGCGTGACTAATTGACATTTTTAAGCGTGACGACACGTACGTACGTACGCATATTGCGAGAATACAACCCGGAGTAGTTGCCTCACGCTAACGCACCTAATATTGCTAACATTAATGCACGCTAAAATTAATGGTTTTACAGTACTTTCCCACACATGATTTCAAGACCAGCTGTACTATGTTACAGTACATAATGTAGTGTCCAAAAGGAGGGGACACCATGCTGATTCTGAAGGTTATGGTGACTACTAAGGGTATGAGAGTAATTGGAACGTACTGCAGCATAATGTATGTAGTAAGACTATATTTATCGAGCGACATGTAGCACAATGAATGCACAGATGGTCCATTGTACCATTTCTACATCTTCCACAGAATAAATCCCCCACTTCTCGTTCAACATGACTACAAGTAAAGTTGTTTTAGGTCAGTGAGGTTTTGAGGTAGGTGAATGAGTCCATTTTTGACAAGGTGAGGTGGAAATACATATGTGCAGTATGCCGCCACAGTTTCATTCGTACAGATGTGATGGTTAGCACAGTGTCCCACTTTGACATATGAAGCACCTTCTCTCTGATTGCACGTCACCACTGACTCCATTGCACTGCTGCACACACACTGAGGGTAGGCTGATGAACCTTCAGTGAACCAAGGTGGACATGTCCCTCCACTGACAGGCATTCTCACTGGCATTAGAAACAGAATGAAAAGGTAGTGGACCTCCATAGTCATCTACACAACCTGACGACAATGCATAGCCACCTGGTCTGATGCTATACTGTGCGGTAGTTGATTTGTTTGTTGTGCCTTTGCCTTTCTACCTCATAGTTTTCACATGCATATACTTGGCTTGGAGTTGGGCGTCATTGGTGGTTTAATTACCCCGGTCTGCTCCTGCATGCTCTTAAGTGAGAGTATACTGTCCATAGCACAGTGTGGTTTGAGGTTTGCCTTGTGTTATGTTGTGTTGTAGATTGGAACCCCTACTAGCTGAGATGCCCTGGTAGCTCAGTTGGTAGAGCGCTGTCGTAGGTGTAGTTGATTTGTTTGTTGTGCCTTTGCCTTTCTACCTACCTCATAGTTAACCCTCGGCGCGCATGCGCAGCGAGGGTTACTGTAGTTGGTACCCTCGGCGCGCATGCGCAGCGAGGGTACTGTAGTTGGGTCTGTCTGTCCGTCCGTCCGTCCGTCCGTGTGTCTGTTACTCTCAATCTCACTTCCCGAGTGTTTGTTCGTCTCACAAAGGATACGACCTACTTAACGGGCAATGAAGGTCAGAATTTTTGAACGGTTTTCTCTGAAAATGCTTCGTTGCAAAGCTAGAGCGCTTCCACCATTGTACGGCTAATGCTAGTCGGCCATTTTTATCGCTGCGGAAAATGCGCATGCGCTTATATTTTCAACAGGTGTCTGTCTGTCTGTCTGTCTGTCTGTCTGTGTGTGTGTGTGTGTCGACGCTTATTTAGGCACTACAGGCTACGAAGCGTCCCATTAGCGATACCAGTAGCTTCATAATTACACGAACCTGAATGATAAAAGGGCGATTTTCCTGAAACGACTGCGTTCGAGAGCGACAAACTGGCACCGTCGCGGACCGTGTTCCGTGGCCCAACCCATCAATAAGCGGCATGCGTACTTATGTTAGACGCGATCAACGCGCTATGCTGGCTCACCCCGACCTTATCTGCTTGCTCTGTGTACCTTGAAGACACAAGAAACCACAGCGAAGGGCGTGTATCGACTCCCGCATGCTATATACTACCGTAGCTAGCCCGTGTCAGACTCTCCGCGAGCTACTAGCGGGATCCGGGAGACTGCGGGTCCGTCCATTAGCTGTACCGCGCATGCGCAATTCGCCGAGGGTTTGCACTTCAGTGCTTTTCATTTTCACATGAACACTGAAAATCATTCAGCTTAACGTTTATTTTTCAAGTACAGCCTCTATTTATAAAAACATTTTTCTGATGGGGTGTTCATACGTAATTTGCTCAGAAAGGTTATATACATGTAACAGTATGTGCATAAGCATTTTGCTTTAACACATAGTAGGTCGCAGAGGAATGTAAGCCTGGCACAGCCTCATCTTATCACGTATCGCCAATCTGACATCATGAGCCGTGTTTGACATGGAATTGTAGAAATGTAAATCTACAGTTAGAAAATTAACATTGTAAATTCTGCAGCACTAACCTTCTTTACATGTTTATTTTTTAACCAGACTTGAACATCGTGCATCATAAAGCATACACAAGTAAATTAAATATCCAGTGAATGGATGGGATACATGAAGCATGGTTAATGAACAGATTTGAGTACGCTGACACCCCCAACCCCATCACGCAATCCCTATATTGTTGCCTGGTGTGCTACTCTTATAGGGGCTAAAGGTTACTAAAAGCAAGCATTCTTTCACCATTTCCCTGTTGTTTTTAGTAACATTTATACTGCCACATTCCCTTTAAACTCCACTTAGTGTGTTGGTTACTCAGTAGTGTATTGTAAGTTTTGAGTATTGTAATGGTGAATGTTTAATACTTCACCTAGGCAACAATAATTACAGGGATTGTGTGATTGGGTTTGGGGTGTCAGCGTACTCAAATCTGTTCATCAGCTGTAATATAGGCGCGCGCGCTCACATGCCATTTAGCGAGCGGATCTATCACACCTAGCTTTCGCGCCTTGGGTCCAGTGATGACAGCAGAGTTTTAGTTTTTCACTGCAGTACGTGGTCATCATATACCAGCAAGGCAGTAGAGAGTGTTTGTTCTAGGCGGCGCGGCTCGCTAACGCGGAAGTAGGCGGGGCCGCTGGGCGCTTCTCGCACCGCGCTAGCGTGCGCGTCTGGCTCGAGCTGTAGCTAGGGTCCTGTACTGCTGTAGTCATGCACCGCTTCCAACTAGAAGACCGAATACCTGGGTTTTCGTGAGAAACAACCTCTCCAGAAGCTCCGTTTGCCTTCCGCTTGCACGGCATCTCTCGAATTGAAGGCGTGGTTGCCATGGCCAATACGCGTAAGAAAAGTGCCACAGGGCTGCGAAATAGTTACCGCGGAAGAGGTAACTAACAAAAATAGTTACCTCTAAACTCGGAATCTGAATCTGATTGGCCAATTGCGTGTTACCGTAGTCTAAGATGCTAGGTACCATGCCAATCCCTATATCACTAAGTACGGTAGTACTTAGTATTTAGGGATGACACAGGTTGTCCAGCATTATGCCCATACATTTAGATTTTCATGTTTCACTTTCTATTTCAATCAGATCCAACTTTTGACACATCAGACTAATTTGTATCGTCAAAAAGAGCACGTATCCAAGAAATAGCTCAAATCGCATAATCAGTACTTGATTTATTTAAAAAAGTCACTTTTCAATTTTCTTCTTGTTGTTGTTGTTGTTGAGTTTCGACAAGCATATCTCAAAAACCAGGTAAGATATGGAGATCAAACTTTACACAAAGATTGGAAACCATGACAGGTCGTGCAAGAGCATTTTTATTTGTTCGTAAACAATTTTGTTTACATGTAAACAACAACAAATAGCCCCAGGTAATACATTATTATAGAGACAAATTAAGTGTGCTAACTGGGTAAAGCTAATACCCAGAGTGATAAAACTTTGTATACATATACAACCCATCATTAGTATGAAAATGTAAACATTACAAGTTTTAAAACAACAACAAACAGCCTCAGGCAATAAAAACGATGAAACTTGGTACACTGATGTACCACGATGAGAGTTCATCGAAACAGAAATTACAAGTTTGTAAACAAACAACTAACAGCCTCAGGCAATAAAATCTTGTAAACCATAATTATTATTGCCTATAACTTGCTTATGGTGGGACCTCTAACAATGAAACTTGGTACACTGATGTACCATGGTGAGAGTTCATCGAAACAGAAATTACAAGTTTGTAAACAACAACAAGCAGCCTCAGGCAATAAAATGATGTTTGTGCCTATAACTTGCATATTGTGGGTCCTCTAACAACGAAACTTGGTACACTGATTTACTATGATAAGAGTTCATTGAAACATGAATTACAAGTTTGTAAGCAACAACAAACAGCCTCAGGCAATTAAGTGCTGTTTTTCCTATAACTTCGTACACTTATCTACTTTGGAACCGAAATAAAAATGTAGATGACGACTAAGAGTCCGAGGCAATAAATACATGTTACTTTTTATATGGACATTATGCCCCAATGCATGTGCATGCCGTAAAAAAAGGAAAGGAGACAAGTAAATAAAAAATTCTTCGAATTAAAAAAGTGTGGAATATAGGGATGCCATAAAAAGCAAGGAGACAAGACAGGGATGACCTAGTGTATGTGATGCATTAGTACAATGGACAATGGTTACATTTTCAAACTGACATTGCTTGCTCGTGTAAATCTTCCTCCACACAAGCCCTATATTGTCGCCACTTTTCTCACAACATGAATTTGTTTAGTGTGAGAACCATTGTGAGGCTGAGACACATCAACCCACTTGTGCATAAGAAACGAGTCATAGCTGCACATCATACAATAGAGATCACTCATGCTAGCAAGAGATTTTAATGACAGTGCATTTAGCCGGCACTCTTTAGTTGAGTCCCCTCTCTCAAGAATATTAAGACCAGTCTGTAAAGGGACTCTCTGGAGGGCCATGAACACAGCATTGTAAAACTCATCGTTTGTTGAGCGAACATAGAAGTCTTAGACTGCACATAATGCAGTCACAACCAAAAAAACTGAGGAGCTGTCAGAGAGGGCAACACTCTGTGCATCACATGCTTAAGAGATGAGTCATTCTATGAGGGAGCACAGTCATGCTTTGCGACAATATAGGGCTTGTGAGGAGGAAGATTTACACGAGCAAGCAATGTCAGTTTGAAAATGTAACCA